>CAUYQV010174965.1:0-14197 GCA_963574575.1 Galagoides demidoff | reverse complement strand
TTTTTTTTTTTTTTTTTTGAGACGGAGCCTCAAGCTATCCCCCTGGGTGGAGTGCCATGGCATCACAGCTCATAGCAATCTCCAACTCCTGGGCTCAAGCGAGTCTCCTGCCTCCGCCTCCCAAGTAGCTGGGACCACAGGTACCAGGCACAACGCCCGGCCATTTTTTGGTTGCAGCCATCATTGTTGTTTGGCGGGCCCGGGCTGGGGATTCGAACCCGCCACCTTAGGTGTACGTGGCTGGCGCCTTAGCCGATTGAGCCACAGGCGCTGAGCCTCTTACATGTGTTTGAACTCACCTAGCTATCTAAAATTTATTCTTGGCCAGGAAGGGCTCCAGATTCAAGATGTAAGAATTTTTGTAAAGCTGTAACTTAAGGGTAATGATTCTAAGGGTAACAATTCAGTGTATCTTGAAGCTAACTTCATGGTTTTAACATATTTAGTCTGAGCCTTATCTCTTCCTGCCCAATCCCCCCTTCTCCATTATATTATCAATTAGGTCTAACGCTAAGGCTGTAAATGTTCTTCATAACCTGTCAATTGTGGCGCAGAATTCACCATGCAAGTTGAGCTGCACAGTGTTTTCTTTTCATTGAATTTGGTACCTTAGACTAGGGCTGCCTCTTCAGTCCCACAACTCTCCCTCAGCTTCTCCCTCTTCCCAAAATCATTGCCAAAAAAAAATTTTTTTTGAGACAGAGTTTCAAGCTCTTATATAAATTTGGGGCACCGAGCCTGCCCCCAATTTATATATCCTTGCTCATCACTGCCCACCAAAAATAGTGCCTTCCAGATAGTCAGGCCCATTCTCCTTAGAATAGGGTACCAGCTCGGCACCTGTAGTTTAAGCAGCTAGGGCGCCAGCCACATACATCTGAACTGGCAGGTTCAAATCCAGCCCCGGCCTGCCAAACAACAATGACAACTACAACCAAAAAATAGCTGGGCATTGTGGCAGGCGCCTATAATCCCAGCTACTTGGGAGGCTGAGGCAAGAGAATCACTTAAGCCCAAGAGTCAGAGGTTGCTGTGAGCTGTGATGACACAGCACTCTACCCAGGGCAATAGCTTGAGACTCTGTCTCAAAAAAAAAAAAAAGAGAGAGAGAGAGGGAGAATAGGGTATAAGAAGAGAATTATGATAAATTGACAATATATATTTTTGTTTTGTTTGTAAGTCAGTGGTCCCCACTAGAATCTATGATTACTGGGGGCATTAGGCTATGAATTCACAGGACCTAGAACAATGCCTGGAACCTGACAATAAGTAGAAGTGAAGATTCATTCATTCAACAAATATTATTGTGGTCTAACTATGTGCCAGTCACTGAACTAAGTATGGAGTATACAATAGTAACCAAATGGTCAATTCTCAGTTCTTATCCTTCTCTACCATTCAACAGTGCAGTGACCACTGTTTTCTCACCAGCTGCTCCTTCTCAGAGTCTTTGCTGCTCCCTCCTCTTACCTCTAAATCAGGGGTCCTCAAACTTGGGGCCAGTTCACTATACCTCAGACTGTTGGAGGGCCAGACTGCAGGCCCTGGGACAAGTCGGCTGCTAAGCCGGACAGGCAGCAGCGGCAAAAACACCCGGCAGGCTGGATAAATGTCCTAGGCAGGCTGCATGTGGCCCGTGGGCCCTAGTTTGAGGAAGTCTGCTTAAATGATGCAAAGCCCTTGGGCTTAGATCCCAGTTCTCTCTACTTCTCTAAACAGTCCCTGTATGTGATTTTATCCAGCCCTTTGGTAAGCTTATGTCTTCTAAATGTCTCTCTGTCCAGGCTCACTTTTCACTTTGAGGTCCAGACTCCTATGCAGTGTGTGTGTGTGTGTGTGTGTGATATAAGTAGCTCTACCTGCCTACTCACATCTCCACTCAGATGTAAAATAAATATCTCAAAAGTAACATATTCAAAGTAGAATTATATGGCTCGGTACCTGTAGCACGATGGTTATGGCACCAGCCACATGCACCCAGGCCGGTGGGTTTGAGCATGGCTGGGCCAGCTAAACAACAATGACAACTGCAACAAGAAAATAGCCGGGCACTGTGGTGGGAACCTATAGTCCCAGCTACTTGGGAGGCTGAGGCAAGAGAATTGCTTGAGCCCAAGAGTTTGAGATTGCTGAGAGCCATGACACCACAGCACTCTACTGAAGGTAACATAGTAAGACTCTGTCTCAAAAAAGAAAAAAAAATAGAACTCTACCCCCAACATACACACATCCTCTTTTCTTTCCCATTATTGTTAATGGACCCACCATTTACACCCTTCTAAGGCGGAAAGCCTAGGGATCAACCGTGATTTTTTCCTTTCCATTACATTCCATAACCAATTCTTCAGCAAGTCTTGATCTATTTCCAAAACATATCTTGACTACTTCTACCTCTCTCTGCTACTACCCTAATTCAAATCACAAGTATTTCTAATCTGGAATATGGCAATAGCCTAACTGGTCTTCCTGAAGCCTGCTTTGGGTTTGTTTTCTATGCAGTAACTAGAGTATTTATTTATTTATTTATTTATTTGAGACAGAGTCTCACTATGTTGCCCTGGGTAGAGTGTCATGGCATCACAGCTCACAGCAACCTCCAACTCTTGGGCTTAAGCAATTCTCTTGCCTCAGCCTCCCAAGTAGCTGGGACTACAGGCACCCGCCACAACACCAGGCTATTTTTTGGTTGTAGTTGTCATTTTTGTTTGGCAGGCCCAGGCTGGATTCAAATCCAACAACTCCTGTGTATGTGGTTGGCGCCCTAGCGGCCAAGCCAGAAGATGGAGACTTTGGGGGGTTTTTTTGTTTGTTTGTTTGTTTTTTGAGATAGAGTCCCACTGTGTCATAGAGTATTTATTTTTAAAAAGTAAATGAGAGGGCAGTGCCTGTGACTCAAAAGAGTAGGACGCTGGCCCCATATACCAGAGGTGGTGGGTTCACCCTGTGCTCACTTGATCACAACCGCATCCACTTGTATGTTTTTTGTTTTTGTTTTTGTTTTGAACCAGTGTTTCACTCTGTTGTCTAGGCTAGAATGCCATGGCATCAGTCTAGCCCACAGCAACCTCAAATTCCTGGGTTCAAGCAATCCTCCTGCCTCAGCCCACTGAGTAACTGGAACTGCACTCATCCACCACAACTACGCCTGGCTAATTTTTCCTTTTTTATTTTTAAAGTAGAGACAGAGTCTTGCTCTTGCTCAGGCTGGTCTTAACACTCCTGAGCTCAATTGATCCTCCCACCTCAGCCTCCCAGAGTGCTCGGTGGGATTATACGTGTGAGCCACCCTGCCGCCCACACTGGTAATCCACCAGCCTCTACTTTTCAGAGTGCTAGAACTACTGGCGTGAGCCATCACACCTGGCCTTGGAACCAGATTCTAATTCTACCTCTTAGTATGATCTTGTGTAGATTTAAGCATTCAAACTCTATAATCGTAAAGTGAGAATAATCCTACTTAAACATTTAGCAGTGATTGGCAGATATTAAGTATTCAATGAGTTAGGTACTACTCTTACCCCCATTTTACAGATGAGGAAACTGAGGCTTAAAACATTTAAGTAACTTTCACATAGAGAGTAAGTGGCAGAATTGAGATGTGAATCAGGTGTCTCTAGAACTAGCTCAGAGGAGGCAGAATCTAAAAAATAGCTAAAGGAGAGTAAACAAGTCTCTAGAAACATTTTACACAAATAACATAGACACAACAACACTGGATTTTAGTATTTATTAAAAATACTTAGTTCAGAATAGTCTCTAATATAAAAACAGATATAAAATGGAAAAATGAAGCATAATATGGGATGACATTAGTACACAAACATTCCCATGCAATTTGAAATTTATTTTCGTTATTTCTGTAAACTGAGTTTCAGATCAGATTTTTGTGATGAAATCACAAATAGTTACTATGATGAAAAAATTAGAGGAATATCATAGAAGCTAGCACTCCGGAATCATTCTTCAATCCCTTGGAATGCAGAGCTGAATCCTTCAGTTGGCTGTATAATGAAACATTTTAAGTTCTGTCTTCTTTCTTATCTTCATTTAAACATAGTTCAAATATTGAACTTTAACTGGCCTTTAACTTCAGTTTTCCAATCCTAGATTTAAAAAAAAAAAAGGTGTTGTGATGAGCAGACCAATTTAAAGAAAACAGAATCTATAGCATTAACAATTAGGAGGTTTCCAAAAAGTTAATATTTAATTGCTTTAACAAATAACATTACCATAAGAAAAAAAAAACAGTAACATTTATTATGCTTCGATATTGTCATTTTCAAAGTAATTTCACACCCATTATCCCATTCAAACATCACAATAATACCCCCCTTTCCAATAAGGGAATTTTTTTTTTGAGACTGAGCTCTCGTAGCTCACAACCACCTCAAACTCTTGGTCTCAAGAGATCCTCTTAGAGGGGCACCTGTAGCTCAGTGGTTAGGGCACCAGCCACATGCTCCAGGCTAGTGGGTTCAAACCCGGCCTGGGCCTGCCAAACAGAAAAAAATAGCCAGGTGTTGTGGCAGGCACCAGCTACTTAGAAGGCTTTGAGGTTGCTGTGAGCTATGACGCCACGGCACACTACTAAGGGTGACAAAGTGAAACTCTGTCCCCCCCCCAAAAAAAAAAAAAAAAGAGAGAGAGAGAGCGATCCTCTTGCCTCAGCCCCTGGAGTAACTGGGACTACAGGTGTCCACCACAATGCCTGGTTAATTTTTCTATGTTTAGGAGAGACTGGGTTTTGCTTTTGCTCAGACTGGTCTGAAATCCTGGGCTCACAGAGTGCTAGTATTACAGGAATAAACCACCACACCTGACCAGGAAACAGGCTCTTTAATTTGAACTTTTTACACAAGGGCCAATTTAGTACAGTAGGCCTCTTTCTAGAACCAAGATATCTGCACTAAAAATCCAGAGTTCTTTCTACTCTATCACCTATTTTATAACATGGAGTGTACTGTAAACATATTTCTCAAATAAAACTGAAATCAGTCATTTTGGAACAAGTAATTTTAAGTTATTCTTTTATTTTGTTTTGTGTTATTTTTTAGAAGCAGGGTCTTGCTCTGTCAGCCCAGGCTGGAGTTCAGTGGAGCAATCGTAGCTCATTGAAGCCTCAAACTCCTGGGCTCAAACAACCCTCCTGCTTTAGCTTCTAGAGTTAGGTGGGACGACAGGGACACGTGTACCACCATACCTGGCTAAAATTATGGTTTTAATATTTTTGAGTTTCAAAGGCTTTCAGAATTACAGAAAATGAAAAAGAATCCCACCCCATCTCTTTCCCATTAATCCCAGTTGGCAATTTGTAGTGTATTCTTCAATTTCTTTATCTATGTGAGTATACAATTATATGATATATACAACATACTACATGCACACACTTTTTAAAGTAAGACCTGATCATACAAAAATAATCCAAAAACTTTCTTTCTCTACTCAATAATATGCCATAAAAAATACCATAGTGGGGTGGCACCTGTGGCCCAAAGGAGTAGGACACCGGCCCCATATGCCAGAGGTGGCTGGCTCAAACCCTGCCCTGGCCAAAAACTGCAAAAAACAAACAACAAAAAAACATATTGAGGCTAGGAGCAGGAGTTCAAATCAGTTGTAATCCCAGGTACCTGGGAAGATGAGGCAGGAGGACTGATTGAGCCCAGAGCTTTGAGGCCAGCCTGGGCAACATAGTGAGAGCCCATTTCTAAAAATAAAAAAGTAAAAATCAGCTGGATGTGGTGGCACTTGTGTGTAGTCCCAGCCACTTGAGAGACTGAGGGAGGAGGATCGCTCTAGCCCAGTAGTTTGAGGCTACAAAGAACTCTGATGATCCCACTGCGCTCCAGCCCAGGAGTCAGAGCAGGACCCTGTTTCAAAGAAAACAACAACAACAAACAAACTGGTGAAATCATGGCATATCGATATTACACATTAACTATGCAAACATCTACATTGCATCAGCAGATTGAATAATCATTCCAGCAATGCTGCTCAGAATACTTTCGCTTAAGAAATTAGTACAATGGCCGACAAACCGGTTTAAAAGTAGGTGAAGGGTAAAGTAAACCAGGATATTTTCTCACATCATACTTCCAGCCGAAAATAACAAAACTTTAAGATAATTATGCAAGGAAACGTAAGCAGAATTTCAGGCAAAGTTTTTCTTCAGCAGTAGAATCAAAATTTGCTATCTTTATCTGTACATTTCTTCTAAAAATGATAGTTACATTAGCTAGAAACTTTTTAATTATTATTATTATTGTTATTATTTGAACAGAATCTCAAGTTGTCTCCCTGGGTGAAGTGTCTTGGCGTCATAGGCTCTTTTTATTTATTTATTTATTTATTTTTTGAGACAGAGTCTCAAGCTGTCACCCTGGGTGGAGTGCTGTGGCGTCATAGCTCCCAGTAACCTCTAACTCAGGCTCAAGCAATTCTCTTGCTTCAGTTTTTTCTATTTTTAGTAAAGATAGGGTCTTGCTTTTACTCAGGCTGGTCTTGAACTCGTGAGCTTAAGCAATCCACCTGCCTTCACCTCGCAGAGTGCTAGGATTACAGGTGTGAGCCACCACACCCAGCCTTTTAGAATCTTTTTAGAACTTTTTCCTAGTTCTTTCCTTTCTTCATCTTAGTATCTTTGTAAATACAGGGTGCCCATAAAGTTCATGTGCAATTTAAAATAGTTATCTATTTTATTTTATTTTATTTTTGAGACAGAGTCTCACTACATCTACCCTCTGTAGAGTGCTGAGGCACCACAGCTCACAGCAACCTCCAACTCTTGGATTCAAGCAATTCTCTTGCCTCAGCCTCCCAAGTAGCTGGACTACAAGCACCCGCCATAATGCCCGGCTATTTTTGTTTTTGTTACAGTTGTCATTGTTTTAGCTGACCTGGGCCAGGTTCAAACCCACCAGCCTCAGTGTATGTGGCCAGCGCCCTACCCACTGAGCAACAGGCACCGCCCTAGTTGTCTATTTTAAATAGACATACTCGATACATAAAAAAGATTTGATAAAATACAATATGATTAAAAACTGTAAACTTACCACTAAACTCAAGAACCAAGAAAAAAAAAAGAAAAAGAATCTACCCTATCCCATCCTCCAGAAATGAGAGATAAGCATAGCCCCTTTTTTTATTTTTTTGTTTTTTGAGACAGAGTCTCACTTTGTCACTCTTGGTGCCATGGCATCATAGCTCACAGCAAACTCAAACTCCTGGGCTCAAGAAATCCTCTTGCCTCAGTTTTTCATTTTTAGTAGAGATGCCATCTCACTCTTGCTCAGGCTGGTCTTGAACTCATGAGCTCAAGTGATCCACCTACCTCAGCCCCCCAGAATGCTAGGATTATAGGCATGAGCCACTGTTCCTGGCCTTGCTTTTAAATATATACTTATTTTTGTCAGGTGTAGGGAACAGCTGTCAGGTCCCCCTGTTCCCAGGACCTTGGTTCCCAGTACTGAAGAATGATTTATTAAAGCATAGCACATTCCAGAGAAGGAATGGGCCAGCCCCCACAAATGGAGACCCTGAGTTCAACAAGATTTCTCCTTTTATGCTGATTCCCTAATTTTATGTTAAATTAAGGGTAGAATATTTACGGGTTCTCTTGGAAAGAAGTGGACAATTGTTGGAATCAGGAACCCTCCCTTTTTCTGTCCTAATAAAGCGATTTCCAGGGTTTGCCATGGTATTTGTACACTATCATGGTACTGATGGGTGTGATTTTTACTATCTTAATGAAGGCAGATCTTTTTTTTTTTTTTTTTTTGCAGTTTTTGGCCAGGGCTAGGTTTGAACCCTTCACCTCTGGCATATGAGGCCGGTGCCCTACTCCTTTGAGCCACAGGTGCAGCCCCTGAAGGCAGGTATTTTAAGGACAACAGTGTGCATGCTCCAAAGACCTTCTATTGAGGCCTTGATGATATCTCCACTTTGTGGTTTCTCTGTCTCTTTTTGGTTGGTGAGTCCTCTATTGTAGACCAAGTCCTCTATTATAGGTCAGTCTTGGGGACCCCCTTACTTGTCCTCTGTTCTTTCTTGAGGGCCCCTTCCGTTCAATTTGTTCCTCTTAGCAGACAAAGCATCTCCTAACATCATCTGCCTCTCAAGGACACCCCTAGACAAAGCATCGGCTCCCCTTCCTCTTTATCCCTATCTAACACTATTATCACGAATTTTTATGCAATAGTAATATATTTCATTTTGCTCACTTTTGAGCTGTTAAGAAAGCATAACATGGGCAGTGCCTACGGCTCAAAGGAGTAGGACGCCGGCCCCATATACCAGAGGTGGCCAGATCAAACCTGGCCCCAGCCAAAAATAAAAACAAACAAACAAACAGAAAGCATAACACAGTGGATGCAGAGGAAGAACACGGAGATCACCCCTTCAGGACCAAGACGTTCATTCCTCACCTTGCTGAATATTGTGGTTGCTGAGAGCTCACAGATCTGTCCTCCATGAGACTTATCAGTGGCCAAAGGAACCCGATTTGTCCCCTCCCCAGGGGCACCCTGATGAACCCAATGACTGGTTGATGTAAGAGCACAAAAGCCTTCAGAGCAGCTGGGAAGGCTTTTTAGCTGGCAGTGCAGTTCAGCTTCTCTTTCAACTTAATCCTGCTTTCTTTACTCTCTTAAAAGATGTTGTTCCCCATAGTACTCCATAATATATCCCCCATGAGCAAATTTCAATCTCAGAGTCTGCTTCTTGGGAAACCTGACTGTTAAGGGTTGCAGTGTATCCCCTTAAAAGATATATTCAAGTGCTAACCACACACTCCCAGCCTGTGATTGTGCCCTACTTTGGAAATCGGGTCTTTTTTTTGAGATAGAGTCTCACTCTGTCACCCTGGGTAGAGTGCTATGGCATCATAGCTCACAGCAACCTCAAACTCCTGGACTCAAGAGATGCTCTTGCAGCAGCCTCCCGAGTAGTGGGGACTACAGGCACCTGCCACAACGCCCAGCTAATTTTTCAATTTTTAGTACAGAGATGGTCTTGTTCTTGCTCAGGCTGGTCTCGAACTCCTGAGCTCAGTCAATCCACCTGCCTCAGCCTCCCAAACTGTTGGGATTACAGGCTTCAGCCACCGGACCAAACATGGAAATACGGTCTCTACAGATGTAATCAAGCCTAGAGGAAGTCATGCTAGATTAGTGTGGGCCCTAAATCCAATGACTGTGTCTTCATAAGAAGAGAGAGATTTGGAGGGACACAGAGAGACAGAGGGAGGAAGGCCATGTGACAACGGAGCAGCTACAAGCCAAGGAAGGCTAAGGATTGCCAACAAGAGCCAGAAGCTAGGAGGTGGTGGGGAAGGAGTCTTCCCTAGAGCACTCAGACAGAGCATGACTCTGCCAACACCTTGATTTGGGACTGTGAGAGAATAAACTCCTGCTCTTTAAAGGTATATCGTTCATAGTTATTTATTATGGGAGCTCTAAGGAAATTCATACATGGACCTTAAACATACACTTGGGTAGTCTTTTGGACCTAACTGTTTTTTTAAAACTTAACATCATGTTTCTAAGATTTTATTCATTATTATTATTATTCTAACTGTGGTTCTTTTTTCTTTGATATAAGTGGCTATATTTCATCAGAGATGTATTAATAATATATATATGAAAAACCTTTAACTCTAGTCTTTCTTTTTTTTATTTTGAGACAGAGCTTCAAGCTATCACCCTGGATAGAGTGCTGTGGCATCACAGCTCACAGCAACCTCCAACTCCTGGGCTCAAGCAATTCTCCTGCCTCCGCCTCCCAAGTAGTTGGGACTACAGTCACCTGCCACAGCGCCTAGCTATTTTTTGGTTGCAGCCGTCATTGTTGTTTGGCGGGTCGGGGTTGGAATTGAACCAGCCAGCTCAGGTGTATGTGGCTGGTGCCTTAGCCACTGAAGCCACAGGTGCGAAGCCAACTCTAGTCTTTCTAAAATGATTATGTCTCTGGTTTGGAAGACACTACCCTCTTATATTTTTTATGTTCCTTTATTTTAAATGTATTTAAAAAATTTCTATATACATTTGGAAATTCATTGTATATCTATCTTTCCATGTGTGTTAGGCAGAATAATGCCCCCCAAAGATTGCCATATCCTAACTGCTAGAACTAACTGCTAGAACCCGTGACTATTATCTTGTAAGCCACCTTGCCCTGCCAGGTGCCAAGCATTTTGGATTAAGGATACTCAATCTGCATTCACTAAATGAATAAATGGATTATTATTAGGAAGGAAAAGGGCAAAGTTAGTTGCAAAGAGCAATAACTTCTCATTGAAAATAAAACCAGTCACAATTTTAAAACTATATAGTCTATCTGTTAGCTCTACTTTTCTCTTAATTTATAACTAATGGATTGTTCCTTTACAGAAACAAGAACTGACATGGCATAACAATGGAAAGAGGCCATGGCTTTATTGTCTCTCCTAGCCCAAATCAGCTGGTTTATTATCTAAAGGGAATGCAGAGCAAGCTGTTAAAAACAATAAAAGCACCATTAGTTGGTTACTCTTCCTTACACCATTTGGGCAATCTGGGGATCTATCAGTTCCTTGTCAGCTCTTACTCAAGAGGGATCAGATCTTGGGAAAACTGCCTCACGTTACCCAGTTTACAGGGAACATTTAAAAACTGCCATACCAGAATGTGTCTCTGTGAAAGAGGCATAGTTGGTGAACTATGTTCACATTTTCTGTACAGGGCATCTAAACATATCTTCACATCTCTAGCCCCCCTCCTATTAACTTTCATCATTTTACATTATGAACATTTTATGAAACCTCCTTAAATCTTCTCTGAAACGAGGTAAACAATGAGAAATAAGTATCCCCCCTTTCCTAGAACCCAGGCATTGAAGGCATTAAGGAAACAGCATGCCTCAAGGCTCTAAAGCTAGAGGGGAATGAGGAAGAAATAAATGGATGGCTGAAGTGGAAGGGAAGTGAGGGAGCGCGTGAAAGCAATGATGGCACGTGAGGCTGGAGACAACCTTTTGGCTGCTATCAGATGCTACAAACTCAACATCTCTTGGCATACAACTCCATCTATTTCTCACTCCCGTGTCTGTAGGTTGACAAGAAGTTTGGCTGACAGAGGCTGGCGTCAGCCTGGCTTTGCTCCAGGTCATGGCCTGGGCTTATATTTGCTTGATTTTTCTCAGTCGTCTGTGATCACCCAGATCAGAAAATAACTCTGGACAACACATGGTCAACACATGGTCAAAGTATATCAACAACAGTATCTTCTTTTTCAGTAGCACAAGGAAAAGAACAAGCCTTCATTGATGAGACCCTGTACGTTCTGGTATTCATTTGCTTGTTTGTTTATTTATTGAGACAAAATCTGACTCTGTCACTGTGGGTAGAGTACTATGGGGTCATAGCTCACATCAACTTTAGACTCTTGGGCTCTATAGATCCTCTTACCTCAGCCTCCCAAGGAGGCCCCACCATGATGCCTGGCTAATTTTTATGTTTTTAGTAGAGATGGGGTCTTGCTCTTGCTCAGGCTGGTCTAGAACTCCTGAACTAAAGCAATCAACCTACCTCAGCCTTCCAAAGTGCTAGGATTACAGGCGTGAGCCACTGCCCCTAGCTCCTGTTCTGGTATTTAGTTAGCTCATGTGTTAAATGCGGTGATAATAGTGCCTACCTTGCAGGGAAGATGACACCAGGAACCTGAGTGGCCTACTGAGTTTATACTTCCACTAGTGGTGAAGGGCTTTCTTGCTTCGTCTGATTCTCCTCAATGGTTATTAAGCGTTTTTCTCTGTCAATTCTATAGTTGAAAAAAGTACCAATTTGGGCACAGTGAGGGGCACCTGTCATCCTAGCTACTTGGGAGGCTCAAGCCCAGGGGTTTGAGTCTAGCCTGGGCAACACAGTGAGACTCCTTTCCTATCTCAGAAAGAAAAGTTTTCTTTCCTATCTCAGAAAGAAAACGAAATTCATTGTTATAATTTATATTTCTTTAGTGTAATATATTCTTCTTATGTTTAATAGCATTCATAAATTTTTTGCACTGTGGCTGTTTATGTCTTTTGCTTACTGGCATATTCCTCTTTCTCCTAATGATTTGTGATAAGATTATTTATATAAGGCTATTTATTTACCTATTATTTTTTGAGACAGAGTTGCACTCTGTCACCCTGGGTAAAATGCAGTGTATAACCCCTTTAGAAAACATCTTTTTATTATGGATAATTTCAAACCTACAAAAAGGTAGACAAAATAAGGCAGGCATGGTGGCTCATGCCTGTAATCCTAGCACTCTGGGAGGCTGAGGCAGGTGGATTGCCTGAGTTCACACATTTGAGACTAGCCTGAGCAAGAGTAAGACCCCATCTGTAAAAATAGTCCCAGCTACTTCGGAGGCCAAGGCAAGAGAATCGCTTAAGCCCAAGAGTCTGAGGTTGCTGTGAGTTGTGATGCCATGGCACTCTACCAAGGGCAACAAAGTGAGACTCTGTCTCAAAAAAATAGACAAAATAATATAATGAACTTCCATAATAATCAACTAATGTCCAGTTTTGTTTCACCTACCACTATCTAATTCCAGTCTTCTGAATTATTATATTATTATTTTTTTTTGAGACAGAGCCTCAAGCTTTCGCCCTGGGTAGAGTGCCATGGCATCACAGCTCACAGCAACCTCCAACTCCTGGGCTTAGGCGATTTTCTTGCCTCAGCCTCCCAAGTAGCTGGCACTACAGGTGCCTGCCACAACGACCAGGGTTTTTTGACCCAGGCTGGATTCAAACCTGCCAGCTCAGGTGTATGTGGCTGGCACCCTTAGCCGCTGAGCTACGGGTGCTGAGCCTAGAAGGGATCTTTTTAAAAAACAAAACTAAAATACCATTATCTCACCTAAAAACTTAACAATTTCTTTATATCATCTAAATTCCATTACTATTTTCACTACATGCTATAGTTTTAAAATGTGTGGTAGATAAATGTAGTCTTTTGCTTCCAGTACAGCAGTCTCCTCACTATTCTTGGGATGCTGAGACCCCCAGTGGATGCCCAAAACCAAGGATAGTAATGTGCCCTATATATCTCATGTTTTCTCTGTCTTACAACTGAGATGGCTACTAAATGACTAACAGGTGATCAGTGTATACAGTGCGGATATGCTGGACAAAGGATGATTCACAACCTGGGAGCAGGTGGATGATGTGAAATTTATTTCTCAGAATATCACGAATTTTAAAACTTATATCTTTGTAATTTTTCATTTAATATTTTAAATACTGTTGACCATGGATAACTGACACCACAGAAGCAATACTATGGGTAAGGATGGACTACTGTACTGCATGTGCGCACCTACCATGTTTTACCTATGTGAAGAACCTCAAGCTATATCTTAGCTTCTGCCATCAAAAACAATGTGATGATTATCTTCATATTTTTTAGAGACCTGCTTAAGATTTCTTGAGTCTATATGTTCAGAAAAAAATTAGTACCCGTAACTGAATTCTGCCAGATTGCTCTCCAGAGTGGCTCTACCAGTTTATATTCTCATCAGCAGTGTATGAGCATTCCTATCCTCCCTCTCCCCATCAATACTTGATATCATCCATCTTTCTTTTCTTAGACTACTGGGTATAAAGAGTTTACACACATTTCTGGGTGTGAAGTGTTTATTTTTGCTTTAATATGGATTCCTCTGATTGAGTTAGAGTATCTTTGTATGTTGTAAACCCAGTACATTTCCTCTTCTAAAAACTACCCGTTTGTAACCTTGACATGTTTTCTATTATAAGGGATAATCTAGGTATTCCTATCTATTGTAGATATCAGTTCCTCATCAGATCTAGACCTGCAAATATATATATTTTCATCTATTACATATAATTATATATTTATTATTACAAATATATATTATATATAATTATAATAAATTATAATATATTTTTATTGTTTTTATTAAATCATAGCAGTGTACATTAATACTGTCATGGGGTACAGTATACTGTTTCTGTATACAATTTGAAATACTTTCATCCAACTGGTTAACATGGCCTTCATGTCTTTTTCTTAGTTATTGTGTTAAGACATTTACATTCTACATTTAGAGAGATTCACATGTACCCTTATAGGATGAACCATAGGCATGATCCCAGTGATCACACTCCCTTCCCCACCCTCCTCCCTCCCCTTTCCCCATATTCCTGGGCTAAA
>CAUYQV010174961.1:0-13893 GCA_963574575.1 Galagoides demidoff | reverse complement strand
CTAACAATCAAGAAAAGTAAATGGGCTCGGCGCCTGTGGCTCAATTGGCTAAGGCGCCAGGCACGTACACCTAAGGTGGCAGGTTCGAATCCCCAGCCCGGGCCGCCAAAACAACAATGATGGCTGCAACCAAAAAATGGCAGGGCGTTGTGGCGGGCGCCTGTGGTCCCAGCTACTTGGGAGGCGGAGGCAGGAGACTCGCTTGAGCCCAGGAGTTGGAGGTTGTTATGAGTAGTGATGCCATGGCACTCTACCCAGGGGGATAGCTTGAGGCTCCATCTCAAAGAAAAAAAAAGAAAAAGAAAAAGAAAAGTAAATGAAAACAATTTGGTTTTTTCTTACCTCTCAAACTGATACATATTTATAAAAGTGATAATACTAAAATGTTCATAAGTTATGTGAAATGAACCTCAAAGTATACTGCTGTCTTTTAATATTTATCTAATCTACTCATTTGGGACTTGGTCTATAACGCCACATGCCACATACTAATTTTACTTTTTTTAATATATGATCTCACCAATAAAATTAAAAACATCAGGGTGGAATTTTAACTTTTTTGTTTTTCCAAGGTAAGAGTAAAAACCTACACATAACAGGCATCCAATCCTGTTGTTAATAATGTTAGTGAAAATTATAAACTCTGAACCAGAGAAGAGTGAATAAAAAGTACACCTCCACCTCACACCCCCCTAATCTAATGCCTGGATTATCCTCACCATCTGTTTTGTTTCTACCATTCCTATCTCAGGCTGCCAACCATCCCTCAGCAGTATTTCACGCCTTAGTGCTGTGCAGAAAACATCCTTTGTCGGTTTTCCTGCATCAGTTTCTAGCACAGTAGCCCTAGTCTGGACAGATGGCTTAATGGCAAGAGGACACCATCTCTCTCTCCTTTATGCAGCCTCTACTTTCACTTTTTAAACTAGAGGATGAGATTCCTTCATCCTTTCTAATGCTATTACCTTGATCCCACTTGAGATTTTTACCTCAAAATTACGTATTTCCTTCTCCGGTACTTTCAATCTCTCTCCCTCTCTAGCCCTCATTTCCCTCTATTTACAAATAGAACAGATGCTCCCAACAGATTTTTTTTTTTTTTTTTTTTGAGACAGAGCCTCAAGCTGTTGCCCTGGGTAGAGTGTCGTGGTATCACAGCTCACAGCAACCTCCAACTCCTGGGCTCAAGCAATTCTCCTGCCTCTGCCTCCCAAGTAGCTGGGACTACAGGCGCCCACCACAATGCCTGGCTATTTTTTTTGCTGTCATTGTTGTTTGGCGGGCCCAGGCTGGATTCAAACCCGCCAGCTCAGGTGTATGCGCCTGGCGCCTTAGCTGCTTGAGTCACAGGCGCTGAGCCCCAACGGATTTGTTTTAAATGCAAACAAAAATAATCTCACTATTGAAGCTTACAGGCTCCTCTTTTCCTTTCTTTCTTCATACCACTAAACTTCTGTAAGATGTTCTTTACTTTCACTTATTCACTTTCCACCTCCTTAATGACCTCACTATGTTCCTAATTCCTTCACTTTTAAACCAACAAATAAATTCCTGATAAAATCCTATTTTTACACTCAGTTTTTAGGGAAAACCTCAAAATGCAAGTCAAATACAAGTTAAATGCAGGTCAAGGAGAATTTAGTTTTTATTCTCCTTGACTTGCATTTGGCATCTTTCTAAATTTGACTTAAAGAGAAGGTAATTAATTTGGCTTAGAGTTGAAGGTGATAGTGAGAATTCAGTAGCACTTGGGGAATGGTGGTGTATGTTGGAGTTGGTAATGGAAACAGTGTGGGTGAACCTTTCTGGGGAGAAAGGATATAAAGAACAGGAGGTCAGGAAGCTGACACTGTAGACACTCCTTCCTTAGCCCCTGGAATAAATGGGATCAACTGCTCTGTCATAGGCACCTGGAACACATGTGGGCATTGTTTACTTATTTGCTTTGCGGTGAACTCATTGAAGACAGGGACTTAATTCACTTTCTAAGCCCAGGACCTAGCACATTTTTGGCTTTAGGTGAAGGTTTGTTGAATGAATGAATGAACTGGAAAATGAATACATGAACTTGAGAATAAGAACTTTGTATCTTTTTATTCCTTGTATCCATAAGATTTATCCAATGATCCAAATTAGAAGCTGGTTGAGATTTTGATGTGTGAATGGTAGAGAAAGAAAAGCTATTTTAGAGCTAAAACTGAGTAGTTATTGTGTCAGGACACTATTATTTCAGTTAAGGATTCTACCACTGTCTCAGTCTCTCAGATACCAAATTATGTACTATTCTTTCAAAATGTCTCTTTTTCCTAGAAAAAGCCTCCGCTCTTTCTACTACTTATACAACTACCAACCCATTTCATGCCGCTATCACCTCCTACTCAGTGTTATCCAAATGAGGCTAAACATCAGAATCAAAGGGTGGGAGAAGGGGAGCTTTTTAAAAAGAGTCCTAGGTCTCTTGTTTGAAGATTCCAATTTGGAATAGTCTTGGGTAGGGGGTCCCAGAATCTGTGTTTTCTCTAACATTAATCTGGGTCCAGGCTTTCTACTGAGTTCCAGTGCAGCTAATAGCCCTCCAACTGCAAGCCTAGGAGTCTTCCAAAAGTGTTACATTCATCCCGCTCAAAGTTTTCAGTGGTTTCTCACTGAATAAATAATACATTTGAGGCTCAGCACCCATAGCACAGCAATTAGGGAGCTGGCCAAATACACTGAGGCAGATGCGTTCAAACCCAGCTCAGGCCTGCCAAACAATAACAACTGCAACAAAAAAATAGCTGGGTGTTGTGGTGGGTGCCTGTAGTCCCAGGTACTTGGGAGGCTGAGGCAAGAGAACTGCTTGAGCCTAGGAGTTGGAGGTTGCTGTGACCTGTGACGCCATGACACTACTGAGGGCAAAATAGTGAGACTGTCTCAAAAATAAATAAATAATAATAATACTACATTTGAAAACATCTGGGCTGATATATAGGATGCCCTTCATAATTTGACCTCTGTTATAGAGTTGAAGTGCTTCTCCTTCATAAAGATGTGGTGAAGTCCTAACCCCCAGTACCTAACCCCCAAATGTGACCTTATTTGGAAACAGGGTCATAAGGAAGATGTAATTAAAATGATATCATACTAGGAATTCCTGTGGACATCTAACCCAATATGACTGGTGTCCTCAGAGAAAATGGTCATGTGAAAATAGACACAGGAAGTGCCAACTGAAAAGCAAGGACTTGTGTAATCATTTACAAGCCAAGGAATATAGTGGCTACCAGAAGCTAGAAGAGATGTGTGGAACCGATTCTCCCTCAGAAGGAACCAACCTTGTCAACACTTTGATTTTGGACTTTTGGCCTTGAGAACTGTGAAACAAGACACTTCTGTTGTCTTCAGCAACCCAGTTCATGGTACTTTGTTATGGCAGTCCTAGGAAACCAACAGAGACCCCTGAACTACATTTATAACCTCATTTTTCACTACTAAACTCTGTTAAAGTCAAACCAATTTTAATTCATGAGCATTTTTACGTCCAGAATCCTTTTTTCACCTACTACAAAATTATACCACACTTTAATATTTTACTTTGTCCTGATGCTTCTCACGCATCCTGTATCTTCTCAAAAATGGCAGTACAGCAAATACTTGCACTATAATTTACTATGTGCTACAATGCACCACCCCCATTATAAGTGTCTATATTTATTTTGCTAGGGGTGCCATAACAAAGTATCACAGACTAGGTGAGTTAAAGAACACAGATGTTTTTCTCACAGTTCTGGATGGACACGGTGGCTCATGCCTGTAATCCTACCACTTGAGAGGCCAAGGTGGCTGGATTGCCTTAGCTCAAGGGTTCAAGTTCTGAAGGCTGGATGTCCTGGATAAAAGTGACAGTAGGTGTGGTTTCTTTTGAGCCCTGTCATCCTTGCAGATGGCGCCTTCTCACTGTGTCCTCTCCTCATGCAGTCATCCCTCTGTATGTGTATGTTTTCAGACTATGCACAAATTTCCTTTTCTTATAAGAACACCAGTCATATTGGATCAATTAATGACTTCATTTTATAATAAATTAGCAATTCTTGGGGCAGTGCCTGTGGATCAGTGGGTAGGCCGCCAGCCCCATATACTGAGGATAGCGGGTTTGAACCCAGCCCCAGCCAAACTGCAACAAAAAATAGCCAGGTGTTGTGGCGGGCGCCTGTAATCCCAGCTACTCCGGAGGCTGAGGCAAGAGAATCGCCTAAGCCCAGGAGTTGGAGGTTGCTGTGAGCTGTGATGCCACAGAACTCTACTCTACCAAGGGCAATAAAGTGAGATTCTGTGTCTAAAAAATAAATAAAATAAATAAATTATCAACTCTTCAACCCTTTAAAGATCTCATCTCCAAAAATATTTTATGGTTATTCTTTATGTCAGTACATAAAATCCTACCTCACTCTCTTTAAAGATTACACAGTGTTCAAAAGAAGTGTTGTATATCAAGCACAGCTCTGTTTAGCCCCTGTGTGAACACACAGCAGGGGCTAAACAGAGCTGAAGAAATAAGAACAAAAGAGCATGGCACCTGTAGCTCAGTGAGTAGGGCGCTGGCCCCATATACTGAGGGTGGTGGGTTCAAACCTGGCCGGGGCTGAACTACAACAAAAAAATAGCCAGGGGCGGCAACTGTGTAGATCTAAAGAGTAGGGCGCTGACTCCACATCCCAGAGGTGACAGGTTCAAACCCAGCCCTGGCCAAAAACTGCAAAAAAAACCAAAAAGCCAGCCGTTGTGGCTGGTGCCTATAGTCCCAGCTACTCCAGAGGCTGAGGCAAGAGAATCGCCTAAGCCCAGGAGTACTGTGAGTTGTAATGCCACGGTACCCTACTGAGGGCGATAAAGTAAGACTCTGTCTCTACACACACACAAAAAGAAATAAGAACAAAAGAATAAAGAGGGCTAATATTATGGTCAAATATTAACCCTTACCCAGGGTAAGAAAACAGTATACAAACAGACAAGAGAGACCTTAAAGCAGCTCATCTGGAAAGAGGTACTCCAGAGCAAGCTCTCTGCCTTCTTCAAAGTTTAGCAGCCAGTTCTTGACCACCTATTCTGCCAGCTGACAGGCCTTGCTCATTGCTCAGAGCTCTTATTCAACCTTTCTACTCTTTTGTTTTTAAACAATAAAGAACAAACAAGGATCACTAGACCAAGATAAACAAGCAGGAAAAGAAAATGACTGGAGAAAATAGGGATAATTCCAAGGAAAAAAAAAAATTAAAAAAAAAAAATCACAGCTCCACATCTGTGGCTCAAGTGGCTAAGGAGCCAGCCACATACACCTAAGGTGGTGGGTTTGAATCCAGCCAGGGCCCACCAAACAACAATGATGGCTGCAACCAAAAAATAGCCAGGCGTTGTGGCGGGCACCTGTGGTCCCAGCTACTTGGGAGGTGGAGGCAGGAGACTCGCTTAAGCCCAGGAGTTGGAGGTTGCTGCAAGCTGTGATGCCACAGCACTCTACCCAGGGGAATAGCTTGAGGCTCTGTCTCAAAAAAAAAAAAAAAATCACAAACACAGAATGCAATTTAAAAAGAGAGGGAGAGAGAGACGGGTTTTGCTGTGCTGCCCAGGCTAGAGTGCAGTGGCATAATCATAACTGACTACAGCCTTGTACTCCTGGGCTCAAGTGATTCTCCTGCCTCAGCCTCCCAAACAGCTAAGACTGTAAGTATATACCAAGAGGTATGTACCACCATGACCAGCTTTTTTATTTTTTATATGGGGTCTTGCTATGTTGCCCAGGCTGATGTCAAACTCCTAGCCTCAAGCAATCCTCCCACGTGGGCCTCCTAAAGTACTGGAACTACAGGCATGAGCCACCACACTCAGACTAAGTGATTCTGATTCACAACCAGGTTGAGAACCATCACCCCAAAGGCTGATAATTATAATGTTTTTGTTCACAAAAAATAAGCCACTGCTATAGCTTGGGGAAAAAAATCTGATCTTAGCTTTATTTTATGGAGATACTAACTTGGCTGACAAAAAGCCTCCTCACAGTTCTGGATTTACTTCTCTTACCTTAGCTATTTGAACTGCATCATCCATCACAACTCATTGGAATTCCATAAATATCTTTTTTCAGTTGTGTCGCCTGCAACCAAAGGAAAAATACCTTTAGAAATACAAAATAGCCCTATCTAAACACTATGTACTTTTCTAGGGAGAGGGGTACACCCTAACAAGATGTTTCATGGATATGTACTTAAAACTCCAGAAACTTTAGAACAAAGCTCCATCTTAAATAGTTCAGATCACTCAGGAGCTCATGAGAATTGAATTCAACAAGAGATTAGATCTTTCCAGTGGGTGTAGGATGGAACACTCCTCCATGCCCCACAACTTGCAGAATGCTACTGCAAGAGTATTTACGTACCATTAGGCCCCTTCCTAGGGAACATTCGGCAATGTCTTAAGATCGTTTTGATGGTCACAACTGAGAAGTGGGTCCTGTGCTACTGACTAGCAGGTAGAGATCTGGGATACTGCCAAACATCTTATAAATCACAGTCCCCTATAACAAAGAAATTTCAGGCCCCACACGTCAATAGTGCCAAGGCTGAAAAACTGCACTGGTTAAAGATCCACACTCAGCCAGTGACTGAGCAACGTGGTGGTATAAGGACTAAGCCACTCCTGCCCAGTGTGGTATTACTCTACCAGGCAATCTGGGCAGGCAGAGACTCTGTCAGTTGTGTGTTATAGTCTGACAGGTTTCTCATGATCAAACCTGGCTTCTTTTAAGGCAGCGGTTCTCAACCTGTGGGTTGCAACCTCTTTGTAACAATGGAAATACATCCTGCATATCAGATATTTACATTACGATTCATAACAGTAGCAAGATTACAGTTTGAAGTAGCAACAAAAATAATTTTATGGTTGGGGGTCACCACAACATGAGGAACTGTATTAAAGGGTCGTGGCATTAGAAAGATTGAGAACAACTATTAAGGCATTACTCCCCAATAAGCCCTTTGCCCTTCAACCTCTCACAGAACCCAACTGGAACATAAGTCAAGCACATTAACAATGATGAAGAAAGAAAGACAACTGAGGAAAAAAATGTCTCCCAAAAATACACAAAAATGTTAATGACTATAGATTTCTGTACTATGTCAGTATTCTATAATGACCATTTATTACTTACCCATTATAAAGAATACATTAAAATAAGACTTTATGATAGTCTTCACTTCTGAAGAAATGTTCTAACACAGCAGTCCCTAACCATTTTGGCACCAGGGACAATTTTTCTATGGACCAGGGGAGTGAGGGATTTGATATGAGTCTGCAAGCAACTGATTTATTATGGTCTCTGTGTGGTCAAACCTCTCTGCTAATGATAATCTGTATTTGCAGCCACTCCCCAATGCTAGCATCACTGCCTCAGCTCTACATCAGGTTATGAGACATTAAATTCTCATAAGGAACAGCAAAAGCTAGATTCCTCACATGCACAGTTTACAGTAGGGTTCCAGCTCCTATGAGAAGCTAATACCCCTGCTGATCTGACAGGATGTAGAGCACAAGTGACAATGCAAGCAATTGGGAGCAGCTATAAATACAGATGAAGCTTTGCTCACTTGCTCTCCACTTACCTCCTGGTGTGCGGCCTGGTTCCTAACAAGCCATGGACTGATACTGGTCACGGCCTGAGAGTTGGGGGACCACAGTTCTAATGGCAAGTTAAACTGGCATTCTTTGTATTCGATGTACCCAAATTCACTGAAAAGTAAGTAACTGCTAGTGTTCAAAAAAGGCACATGCCCAGGTACTAAGGAACTAGAAATTCAGGCAATGGGCTTCACAGATACTTCATAAGCTCACCTCCCTCATTTGTTGTAGTAGGGTAGGTGTAGTGGCTCATGCCTATAATCCCAACACTTTGGGAGGCAGAAATATGAGGACTGCTTGAGGCTAAGAGTTTGAGACCAGCCTGAGCAAGAGGGAGACCCCCATCTCTACTAAAAATAGAAAACTCCAGTCATGGAAGATAGCACCTGTAGTCAGTCCCAGTTAGTGGGAAGGCTGAGGCAGAAGGATCACTTGAACCCAGGAGTTTGAGGTTATAGTGAGCTATGATGATGCCACTGCACTCTAGCCCAGGTAACTGAGCAAGACTATATCTCAAAAACAAAAACAGAAGTACTAGTTGTACTAGTTATATTGGACTTTTAGAAGAGACTATGGAGCCCAATCAGCTCACCCTCCTGTTTTTACAGAGACTAACACTCCAGATAGGTGAGTAAAGAACATTTGTTGGCCTTGCTTCTCAATGACCAGTTCTATCTCTCGTTCTAGGTATACCAGCGATGCATCTAAATCCAGAAAGTAATTAAACGTGCCATTCAAAAAAAGGTGTATTAGATTAATCTAGTTCCTTTAACTCTGTCCATGAAAATTGAATGATGGCCTCTGAGACTGTCATTCCAGGCTTTCTGAGTACTGAGTCTTTTAGCACATAAGAGCCTCAAGGCTTTATCATCTTAGAAAAACCTCTTTTTTTTTTTTTTGAGACAGAGCCTCAAGCTATCCCCCTAAGTAGAGGGCCATGACATCACAGCTCATAGCAACCTCCAACTCCTAGGCTCAAGCGAGTCTCCTGCCTCAGCTTCCCAAGTAGCTGGGACCACAGGCGCCCACCACAACGCCCAGCCATTTTTTGGTTGCAGCCATCATTGTTGTTTGGCGGGCCCAGGCTGGGGATTCGAACCCGCCACCTTAGGTGTATGTGGCTGGCACCTTAGCCGATTGAGCCACAGGCGCCAAGCCAATGATCTGAGTCTTTTGGGTAAAACAAATTTTCTCTCTTACGGTGAAACTGGAGACTGAGGCAGGCCCCCAGTTGGGCTTATCCACTGTTGTGTCTGCATATAGGAGCTACTCAGTAAGCTTTCAATGAATGAAGATGCGCAGGCTTTATGGAGACTCCAAGGATAATTATATCAGAGCCTTTGCCCTTAAGGGTCTTAGGATTTACTGTCTCTGTTTTTCTTTTCTTCCTTTATCATTCATCACTCAGACCCAAAATATGCTGCAGGAAGTTAAAACAAAAAATGATCAGACATTGATCTGATCATTAATCTTTGATTTTCCTTGATTGGACTGTAAAGTGTTTTGTGACAGGATCCATGAAATGGAGCCAGGCCCTGAAAAGAGATTATAGAAGATGGTGTATGTACAGAATGGAAGTGGTGGACAAAAAGAGAAAGAAATAGACCCAGAAGGGAAGAAGAGGAAGACATTGACAAGAACAGTGGGATCAAATGGGGCTATGCCTTTTTATTAAATTGCCTGTAAAAGTCCTTAATTCTTGACTGCCAGGCTCTATAAGCAAGGACATGTTTCTTTTTTGAGACAGAGTCTCACTATGTTCCCCTTGGTAGAGTGCTGTGGCATCACAGCTCACAGCAACCTCCAACTCTTGGTTTTAAGCTATTCTCTTGCCTCAGCCTTCCAAAGAGCTGGGACTACAGGTGCCCACCACAACACCTGGCTATTTTTTGTTGTTGCAGTTATTGTTTAGCTGGCCTGGGCCAGTTAGAACCCACCAGCCTCCGTGTATGTGGCTGGTGCTGTAAGCACTGTGCTATGGGTGCCAAACCTAGGACATGTTTTTTGTTTGTTTGTTTGTTTTTGAGACAGAGTCTCAGTATGTCATCCTTGATACAGTGCTATGGTATCACAGCTCACAGCAAACTCAAGCTCTTGGGCTTAAGCAATTTTCTTGCCTCAGCCTCCAAGTAGCTGGGACTATAGCAGTCGCCACAATGCCCAGCTGTTTTTTGGTTATAGTTGCCATTGTTGTTTGGTGGGCTCAGGCTAGATTTGAACCCACCAGCTCTGGTGTATGTGGCTGGTCCCTAGCCGCTGAGCTACAGGCACCAAGCTCCAAGGACATGTTTCTTAAACAGAATTCCTACCTGCAGTGTTGAGTAATGGCACAAAGAGTTTGCTACCAAAAGATGATTACACACAAACAGTTGACTAAACTGCAGAAATTATTTTGTTTTAAAATACAGAAAATTGGCTCGGTGCTTGTGGCTCAATCGGCTAAGGCTCTAGCCACGTACACCTAAGGTGGCGGGTTCGAATCCCCAGCCCGGGCCCGCCAAGCAACAATATGGCTGCAACCAAAAAATGGCCGGGCATTGTGGCAGGCGCCTGTGGTCCCAGCTACTTGGGAAGTGGAGGCAGGAGTCTCGCTTGAGCCCAGGAGTTGGAGGTTGCTGTGAGCTGTGATGCCATGGCACTCTATCCAGGGGGATAGCTTGAGGCTCCGTCTCAAAAAAAAAAAAAAATACAGAAAATTACCAATTTTCACAAAGATTTGGCAGGTTCCTGCAAATCAATACAGGTGAATGTGTCATGAACCCAGAACCAGCCATTATACCTGTTGCATTGAAACAGAGCAAATTCAGTTTTTTTCTTTTTCTTTTCTTTTTTTTTTTTCAAAACAGTCTCACCCTACTGCCTGAGCTAAAGTGCCATGGCCTCAGCCTACCTCATAGCAACCTCAAACTACTAGGTTTGTGCAATCCTACTGACTCAGTGCTGTGAGTAGTTGGGACTACAGGTGCCTGCCACAACACCTGGCTAATTTTTTCAATTTTTATTGGAGAAGGGATCTCGCTCTTGTTCAGGCTGGTCTTGAACTTCGGAGCTCAAGTGATCTTCCTTCCTTGGCCTCCCAGAGTGCTAAAATTTTAGGCCTGAGCCACCAAGCCCAGCTGGCAAATTTAATTTTAAGCAGCAGACCTAAATCCAGTTGCTGGCAGGGAAGAGTAAGAATTCCTGAAGTTGGAGGTATGATAGATATTTATCAGCTAGGCACATCAGACTTCAGGGGAAGTTGGTTAAATTAGAAGGTACAACTCCTTTTGTTTTCCCTGAGTTTGCAATTTATAGAGAAAGTGGCTTAAGGGAATTAGACTAAGTAAATTAAGTTTCAGAAGAAAGCATAAAATTTCTAACTTCAAGAAGTCAAAACAACCTTTATCTTAATAACAGGTATAGATAGATAAGAAAGTATGGGCAGGTAGGACAGGTAAAGTTTCTCTTCTAACTCTTCAGCTTTAATGGCAAAGAGAGACTTTCTCTGCCTAGTTATTGCTGGTTCCCTTTCTTAACATCCACAGACTTGGGGTTCAGGGTGTGGTCTGCCTGCCTTTGTGCTGGTCCAATTGGGAGCTTAAACCCCAGCCTGACTGCATCCCTCCCAAAGATTCCAGAAAGAGAAAGAAGAATGACTAAAACAGTCACATAATCTCTCTTCTTTGTCAGGAGGAAGGAATTTTAGCCAAGAATGTGCCTCAAGGTGTGCCTGTGACCTTTCTGCCAGCAGTACACATGCACACACACACACAGAGTGTCCATTCTGTTTATTCACTACTAAGGCTAACATACCATACTAACAGGATGGTATGTGATGTTTGGCCAAAAACCAGGAAATAATTGTGCTGCCAAGTAGCCAGACCATGAGGCTCATATGTCTCCTGGGTGATACATACAGTAATTGGCTACTCCTTTATTCACAAAAATACACAAATGAAGGCAATACCTGGAATTATGGTGCTTTTTTTTTTTTTGCCGGGGCTGGGTTTGAACCCGCCACCTCTGGCATATGGGGCCAGTGCCCTACTCATTTGAGCCACAGGCACCACCCCTATGGTGCTTTCTTATCTGATGTTTGCTAACTGGTTCCAAAGTGGTCCGCTATGAGCACTCTTTTGTTTTCTTGGGGATTTGCTTCTTTGCATTCCTGTTGGAAATAAATACCATTTTAACAAAATTCTTTACAAAACAAATCTTTTCACTGGCAAAGCCTCTCTTAAATCTCAGCTCTGCCACTTCCTAAGTATACAGCTAGCAGGTGTGTTATTAAATCATTCTGTGCCTCTTTTTCATCATCTTCATATGGAGTTAATATAAATACATGGATTATCTTAAGAAATCTCTTTTGCACAGTACCTGGCATGTAGTATGAATTTAAAAAATGTTACGGTTTCTAATAGATGAACTGTCAGAGATATTCTTTTCTCCTTTTTACCTCACAAACTAGAAATACCCCAAGACAGCTGGTATTTCTCAGTATGAGAGATTCTTTTGGGTTATGGGGAGAGGTGAATAGAGCAAAGATGGTTGGGCAGGAATCAGGGTGATAGAGACCTGTGCCCCATATTCTACCCTCCCTCCTATTCCCTTGCTCTCTGCGGTATACCATACTGCTTCTTAACCTACTAGTGGCTGCATATAACACTAGATGCAAAACAAAAAAGAATATAAATTCAGCTCTATTGTACAGTAAGTGGGGCTTAAGATCCGGGCTTACTTTCCCCACTTCTCCCAATCCATGTACTTGTCCATCAGCCCAAATCCTAATTCAAACGTTATCACTTGAACTAATGCCTAACAGAACAAGCACTCAAGGGACATCAGTGGTGCCAGTTGACTTGAACGTGGAAGACAGAGGTAGTCATAGAATCATTTGGCGCTTAGAGGAAAACAATTTTACAGAGTCAAATGGCAGGTCAGGTATCTAACTTTCTGAGCCATCCAGTCTCAGGATTTTCAGGGTTGAGAGGAAAGGATGTGAATCACTGGATCTTGGAAAGAGGGTATGGAAGAGAGGAAACAGGAGGTTTCCTGTCCACTTGTGCTGTGAAAAAGCTGTTGGTACCATGCAACTGAGTAGCAAGGCCAGGACCCCAAGCTTATGTCACCTGCTTTCCTGGCCCACGGATGCAGTTGCTCACACCTATAATCCTAGCACTCTGAGAGGCCAAGATGGTCAGATTGCTTGAGCTCAGGAGTTGGAGACCAGCCTGAACAAGAGCGAGATTCTGTCTCTATTAAAAATAGAAAAATGAGGCTTGGTGCCTTAGCTAAAGCTAGGGCACCAGCCGTGTACATTGGAACTGGCAGGTTCGAATCCAGCCTGGGCCTGCCAAACAACAGTGACAACTACAACCAGAAAATAGCCAGGTGTTGTGGCAGGTGCCTGTAGTCCCAGCTCTTTGGGAGGCTGAGGCAAGAGAATCACTTAAGCCCAGGAGTTGGAGGTTGCTGTGAGCTATGACACTATGGCACTCTACGCAGGCTGACAGCTTAAAACTGTCTCAGAAAAGAAAAAGAAGAATTAGCCAGGCATTTTGGAGATTGCCTGTAGTCCTAGCTACTTGAAAAGCTGAGGCATGCATGAGAATGGCCTTGAGCCTAAGAATTTGAGGTTGCTGTGAGCTATGGTGATGCCATGGCACTCAACTCCAGTGCAGCAAAGTGAGACTTGTCTCAAAAAAGGCAGGGGTGGGGGGCGGGCGGGTAATCAAGTATTAAACAAGATAATGTACATAAAGCACCTGGTCTTAAAGCATGGGTACAGTTAAGTTCTCAGTAAATGTTAGCCAAAAGTAGCTCGTGAGTAACACCTGGATGCTCCGCCATTTGGGGGGCAGCTGGACTTCTCCATCCTACACAACTTCAAGGTAGCCACCTGTTCTCCACACCGCCCACCGCTCACATGTTGACTACCCTGAGTGGCGGGGAGGCGCCACTAACACTGACATATGTGTCTGCAGCTCTAATTAGTCTCAGCTGTTCATTGGTTGAATTAAATGACACTTTTTGATCATTCACAGATACTGTTCTATTGATACTGGCACATACAGGTGACATGCAGGCAACTGTCCTGGTAATGACTATACATGCATTTTTTTTTTTTTTTTTTTTTGAGACGGAGCCTCAAGCTATCCCCCTGGGTAGAGTGCCATGACATCACAGCTCATAGCAACCTCCAACTCCTGGGCTCAAGCGAATCTCCTGCCTCCGCCTCCCAAGCAGCTGGGACCACAGGCGTCC
>CAUYQV010174955.1:0-19174 GCA_963574575.1 Galagoides demidoff | reverse complement strand
CCTCTGTATTTTTCTTTCCCTCAGCATGGACTCATTTGGTTCTCTAAGAGACGGGTGAAAACAGTCATTCTCAAAATCTGATCCCTGGACAAATAGCATCAGAATCACTTGGAAACTTGTGAGAAATACCAATTCTCAGGCTCCACCCTAGACCTCTAGAGTTGGCCTCTCTGGGAAGAGGGCAGAGGTGATTTTGATGCGCACCTAAGAACTACTGCTTAAAAGCCTCCACATAGCCATGGGGCACGGGGCTCCGTTTACTGCCTTTCTTTTTAGAACGAAGTCTCCTGTTTGACAGTGGAAAGCCCGCTAGAAGCACACTTAATTGGTTGTAAAATCATACAGGCAATGGGGGGTGGGGGTGGGGGGAGAGAGAGAATGAACTTCCCTGGCTTGGCTACAGTCCAGTTGTAATATCTGCCTGCTCCTCCTGAGAACTTACAGGCTTACTCATTTGGAACACTTCATTCTGCTTTCAGGCGTCTATAAGCTGCTTTGGTGATTCTCCTGGTTCTTCCTGAGAGCACCTTCTAAGATAGTTTTCATAACCTAGAGGTCACAGACAGGATAGCTCCTCCCTTCACCCCCAACTATTCTGGCTTAGGACAGAATGGGCCCCCACTCCTTCTTTGCAGCTGCTTATCCCCTATTCAAATCAAGATACCAAGTACCTGGGCTGGGGGTGGGGTAGGCTGGAGTTGACCCTGCTGGGAAGACAAGAGGTGAGAAGCATGGTGGGTGTGGTCTTGCCCAGAAGTGTTAAGACTGATGAGAGTGTGTGTGGTGGGGGAGTCACGTCACCTTCTTGGGGCAAATAGTAGCCCACAACCCAGTCATTCCCTCCAGGCTTCTCACTCGACTTAGTAGCTAATGGAAAAGACCAGAGTCTTCCCAGGTCTCTCCTTAGCTGTGGCCACTGATGAGACTGGGCATTCTAATCACCAGATTAATCATCTTATTTGTAGGTCCCAGGTCTGGTTTTTGCTCTTTGAATTTTTCTAGATTTCGAGGAAAGAGTCACCCTGGTAGAAAGTGCTGGACAAATGTGGAAAACATTGGAGAGAGGTGGAGTGTGAAGGAGAGAGAGGCGACATTGCCTGAAGAAAGAAGTTTAGGTCATGTAATCAAAAGACCTAACACTGAGAATGTCCACCCTTTTGAGCTTCCAGCCTGAGACACTTTCAGTTTGAGTCTAAGTTTAGATAGTTCCCCACCTTACACTTAGGGAGCCCCCATTGATGTTTTGTGAGGTGAAAGAGGAAAATATGAGTATGATCATTATTATCCTTATCATCACCTTTATCCCTGTTTGCAAAGACCAGAAAACTGAAGATAAGAGCTCTTTCTAGAATCCAGGGCTGGATTCCACATGTTCCCGATTCATAACCACATACCTCCTGCCTAACCCAAAGGCTTCACAGTATAGATGGGGAGCATGAGAACTTAAAACAAAAAAAATCGGTATGCAGCTTGAGGTGGCCAGAGAACAAACAAGCAGAATTTACTTTATGGGACCACCTGCCTCGAGTGCTCAGAATTTTGAGCATTTGGTTTGAGAGAGAGTGGGAGCTTGAAAAATTCGCTGACCGTGACAGGCCAACTAGTGAATCGCGCTGGTTCTCATCCCCACTTGATCTCTAAATAGGTCCAGGAGGCTAGGGCTCTGTCCTTCTGGCAGAAATGACGGAACACGTGAATTTGGGGAAGGCGGTGTCAGCCAGAGTTTGAAATGATCTCTTGAAAGTCAAATTGGGATTAGGGGGTGGGTGGGTTAGCCTGACACTTTGAAAAGTCCTCTGAGGTGCAAATGGGCCGCGAGTGGATGAGGAGTCACCCAAGTTCCCAGCTCCTGGAGACTGGAGAATTGCACTTGGTACCGTGGTAACTAACACAGGCTTTACAGTCGCAATAAGCACCGCAGCATCCTTCCTTGAAGTCAAGCTGAGGGCTCCACTGGCTAGGCGGCCTTTGGGGTTGATTGGTGGAGGTAAGTGCCGGAGGGGGGCGAGGAAGATCTTAACTTCAGGTACCAAACTGAGCTGAGCAAAAGGGGGGAAATCGAAAAGAATGAGCAAATGAAGCGGAAGTTTCAAGGCCCTCTGCGAGGAATAACAGTATAAATAACTGAAGACGTCTTGTAAACACTGCGGTCATAACCCCGAACATTAAACAGCCCCGGTGGCATCTGGCGCATCGGCTGCCCCGAGCTGCGCTGGGGCAGAGAGAGAACCCGGTCTCAGGCTCCTCGGTCTCGCCTCACTGTTTATCTCAACTTAATCTTTCCCTAGGAGCTGTTCCGTAGCCTGGAAGATGTTTAAATTAAAACCCAGCCCGCCGGAAGTGGTAGCGGGAGCTGAACGTATCCGCTACCCTCCAGCAAAAGGCAGGCACGCATGTTTGTTGTTAGAATTAATGAATTGTTAGTAAGAATTACATAAGGATAAGGTACGCTGCAGGTATATAAGATGTGAAGGTATAATAAGAAATATATAAGGTGTTTTAAAATCATAAAACACATCCTAAGGGTTGTGGAATCACAGCTTCCATTATTTCTGCACTAGTTTGCAACCATATCCCCGCCTGGAAAGTTGCAAAACGTGGAGTTTATCTTCCTGCTCATGTCTGCAATTATACTGCGTAATACATGAAAGTTGAATTGTCTTTTGATGGTGTGTTTTTCCTCTTGAATTGGGTACCTATGAATAATTTTAATCCTTCCCATTCTTTATTTACAGTTATATTAGTTATTATTGCCTGACCATCTTAAAACTTGCTTGGAAAAGTTTCTTTTAACGTTTCAGTATAAAATATAATGTGCACTTTTATAATGAACTTCATATTTAATCCTTTTCTATCCTTTATCTCTGAAAATTTGCATTGAGATTTAAAAGAACAGTTTTTATTATCATCAGACGTTCCCATAGTTTCCCACTTTTCTATCCAAATACTTATTTTTATAAATCACATCAATGCTTTTAGCAATATAAAGAAAGATTTATTTTCAAAAGTAGCAAAACTTATTTCAAAAAATATATATATCTTTAAGTGAATTACTTTATAAATGTGACTGTCAAAGTCAGCTATTCTATGATCTACATTTTACAACGTATTGTACAAAAGATACACATTGATAGGCTCTTATTATCTATTTATATATTTATAATTACATATTGCACTTGGACCAGCAAGGCTCGCAGAGTCATTCACGGTAGAAGTTAATAAAGTTAAATAGATGGGAATCTTTGTAACAACAAATGATCTCCTCTGGTTTGGAAACGAATCTCCTCGTCGTTGTAAAGTGTTCTCGCGGGGTGGGACAGAGAGAGGAGCATTGCGTGGGGGAAGCAGAGACAGAGAGCAGGGAGGGCAGGGGTCGCCTTCCCGGGGCCCGCTCCCCCCGGGGAGCGCGCCTTTCCCAGACTCGCACCTCCAAGGTCAGGACGCTGTGGTTCCACACAAGCGGCTCGCGGTCACCACTTCTTTCAGGTCACTCTCAGGTTTCCCGGCCACCATAAAGGGCCACGTCTGCAGGAGAGAAGAGAATGGAGGGAGTAAGTGACCGTGGCGGAGTGGGTGGGGTGGGCTTGGAGCCTGAGATGAAAGGGGGGGGGGCGCGATGGGGCAGGCAATGAGCTGGAGAGGCCGATTATCTCCGTAATTTACTCCTGTCCCAGTGCTCCCTGAGGTTACAGAAAGCAAAAAGCTGCCTCGGGGAAGCTCAGGTGGTAGGATTTTAGATTAAGAGCAAATAGGCCTCATGGTGGGTAAAACCCTAGAGAGGAGGCCATGGAGCCGAGAGTGTCTCTTGCTGTGGCACAACCAGAGGCAGATGCTGGTGAGCCTGAGCTGGGAAGCCAACAAGAACCTCGTGCCTACTGGGCAGGGGTTGGGGTGAGCGCCCTCCTATCTTCCTTCCGAGGAGGTGATCAGGTCTCCGAGCCGTCTCAGCTTTGCCCCCATTTCTCTGGTGCTGACATTGATTTCCTCCATCACAAACATAGACTTTGAGCACAGTTTCTAAGTTAATCACTGGTTCTTAAGGGGGAAAAATTGCTAACGGAATATACTCGGGCATTTTATTTAAGATCGTTTTCATACTAGGCTGAGAAAGTTAAGCTTTCTCTTCCTTTCTGCATGCGATTTGATAATAAAGCTTATTTAAGTTTCTTATTCAAAGATGAAGGCAGTAGCAACTGTAAATGTTTTAGACAATACTTTCATTAAATGACAGTAAACAGATTTTAAAACGGCTATTTACTCATTGAAAAAAAAAAAACTAAACGTCTAGTTGGAGGAAAAACTGCTTTTCATGGCAAATTTGGGATGCAAAGCATCCCCTCCCCCCAATTCCTGAGACCAATTGAGTGAGAAGACAATTCCAATCTCTCTCTCTAGGCCTGGCCGATAAGACTTGACTTTTAAGAGGAAAACCTCTCGTTCTTATCATATATAAACAGAGGTCCTAGTAAGTTGCTGTTGTTTTTCTTTAAGGCCCGAAATTTTAAAAATAAAATTAAATGTAAAAGGAATTAAAGTACATTTCTTAAACAATAAAATTTATTTGAAAAAAGTAGACTATTACTTTTTTGTATTTTAAAAAATAAGATTAATGGACATTACTTTTTCATATAAAAAGGTAACATGTCTTAAATCTTGGATAAAAGCGATTTATGTTAATATTATTTGTTACACTAATGCTTATGAGCGTTTACTGATAATATGGACTTTTGCTAGTACTAGGATTTAAAATGGCAATCCACTTACACGACAAGCAGAGAATATTAAGGAATTGGGGGTGGCTTGCTTGGAAAATAGGGAGACTTTGTGTCCTTACCTAATAGTCCTAAATATGGTTGGGAAAGAAATTAGGTGTTTTGTATTCACAAACATTAGAAAGGAAAATCAAATTCCACTCTGAGCTATAAGAGAAATTAAGGAGATTAATAAAAATGCACAGCTTCTCGCCGGGTCGGTGCTCCCTGATCTGCCTGATCTGAAACAGCCGCTGCCTCCAGTGGGGATATCACCGCGCAGGGATCTCTTCTCTGTGCCAACTTAAAACCTCTAATTGGGATGCCACGTCAGACCCTCCTATAAGTCACTCCTACGTTGGCAGCTTGTGGGGCAGACAGTGCAGGCCATGTTGGGGACCGCCCGGCACCGGCCCCTAGAAGCGCTGGGCTGGCGCTGGCCGAGGCGTGTAAGTCACCTCGGCGCCCGCATCTGCACCCGCACTGCCAGCCCCGCGCGCACACGACACCCCGCCGGCTGCAGTGCGGGAGCGCGGGGACCGCAGCCGCGGCTGCCAGGGAGGACTCACCAGGTTGACTGGATGAATGTAACCGTTCTCGTACTTGTCGTTAGCCAGGATCTGCCTCAAGTGGGCGATGTAGCTGGACGCCAGCCTGAGCGTGTCCAGCTTGGAGAGCTTGGTGTCCGGGGGCACCCAGGGCAGGGTGGTCTTGAGCCTGGAGAAGGCCTTGCTGAGCACCCGCATGCGGGCCCGCTCGCGCGCGTTGGCCGCATTGCGCTGGACCTGCTTCCCCTCCTGGCTGACCCCGCTCAGCGGGCTCTTCTTCGTGGGCGCCTTCCTCCTCTTGCCCAGGCCGCCGCGGCCCTTCTGGGGAGAGCCGTTCTCGCAGGTGGAGCCCTCCTCGGTGCTCTCGTTGGAAGTCACAAACTCCTTGTTCGAGTCTAGTTTCAGCCCGTCGCATTCCAGCATCTCCACTTCTTGAAGGTCCTCCACATCGCTGAGGGAGCCGGTGGACATGTTTGGGGGAGTGGATCAGAGAGAGAGAGGAAGGCAGAGAGACCCCAGAAACCAATGCCCCCCCAAGTGTGGAGCAGCCACCTCGTGTTGGGAGTTCGAGTTAGGGTCTGGTTGGGCCTCACACCCCTTTCCCCTTTGCGGAATTGTGAGAAGGAGCCTGGAGGTTTCTGCGGGAAGGAAGCGGGCGCTCGTTTTCCCCACCCCTGGAGTTGTGGCCCTAGAGGAGGGTGAGAGAGCGCTGAGGAATTTGGTGGACACTAGGAATTTATCTGGGGAATAGAGGGGCGGATCCTTGCAGCCCAGGGGAGGGGCCTGGCTGGACCCGGCAAAGCTTTTCGACCCCTTTCGCGAGCGGAGGGAAGCTCTCTCACTCACTCACCCTGATTTCCAACTTACAGTGTAAATCAACTCAACTGCCCTTCCCGGGTCACCCTCTTCCACTGTGGCTCAGGCCTTAGGAGAGGCAAGCTGTACTCACAGCCCCTGGCCCCTTGTCCATCTGTGAAGACTTCTTTCCTTCTTAAGAAGTCCCAGCTGGTTGTTACTGAAAATATTAGAAAAATCACCACATCTTTATCTGGGCCCTGCACCCAGAAATCTCCCATGAAAACACTAATTAAGATCCTTCTTCCAATGCCCAAACTCCCAGGTTTTAAAGATAACATCCCATCTTACCTGGGACAAACTGAAAAAACAAATGCTTCGAGGAATCTTTATGATGATGACAGAGCAAATTCAAAACACGCCTTCTATACCTAGTCACTGCAGACATCAAGGAACTGTCAGTGTCTGAACATATAAGCACACTGGACCATTGCACACCCACACACAGCTTAGGAGGGGTCCGTAGGGAATGAGATTGGGTAATAGGAGTGTGTGGAAAATATTTTCTTACTTGATAATCTTTTCTTTTAATAAAAGGAAAACTTTCCCTTCAATTTCCTTCTGGAAATGTGTTTAATATTTTCTTAAGTGTCATAGTTGCTCTCCGAGATCACCTTGCCTGGGACTTGTGATGCATGTCCCCTCTCAATGCAGCTGCCTTCATCACCTTCTCTGCTTGGGTTCCTCCTGTGAAGCTGACGTGACAAAACACAAAGCAGGATTATCTCTTTGAAGAAAGGCTTGTTTCCATCCTTAACCCCCAAGACCATCTTTCTCGGAGAAGAAGAAAATCTTCTGGAGAATAAGTAGAAGAGCAAAAGAGACCCTGACCTAGAGATTGAATGAAATTGTTGCAATGAAATCAGGAGCCTGAATGCATGAATTTCTCTTACTCAGTTCTTCTTCAGGGTATCTTTCTGTGCAGGTAGCCATTGACCAGGAGGGGCAAGAGCGGCTTCACAGTCTGAAGCCCTCTCCTACATTAAGATATCATATCACTGATCCTGGGCTCAGCTGGGAATTCACTAACCTCTAACGTTTTGTTTTGTTAGCAGGGTTTTGTTTGCTTTCCCCCTATGCTGTAAACTAAACAGGTTGTCAGCAAATCAGTCTTTATTAATGAATTAGTGACCGCCCCCTCCTTAATATCTTTGCCGAGGATCCAAAATTTGTTAATCACCAGTGTAGAGATTTATGAGCTCTTATTTTCTGTTGTTTGTGCAGGTGGAGATTTAAATGGCCATATCCACCACCAAGATTTATTGCGAGAGTGATTGATGTTATAAACCAGGAAAAGGACTCTTCCCACAGCAGGGATGACAGAAATATCAAGTTGAAGTTGCCTTTGTCTTCTTGTGCAAATGACCCAGTACGACAACACAGAAAGTATGATAATTTAATCTGAGATCCAAGACAGCAGCGATAGAACACCCAGCAGGCCTTTTAAAAAATCTCCCCACTGATTCTTAAACTAGTTTTCTTTGACTTGCCATCCATTTTCTCAGTCTTGGTAAGACACGAAAGTCAAAGTTATTTTTAGACTGAAGAGCTATGTGAAAATGAGCATTGGCCAACACTTTGTAAAACACGTGTGTGTATGGGGGGGGGCTATTGCGATATCTGCGAAATAACCACAAATAATTTATTTGGACTCTGGAATGGGATAGTAATTAAGAATCCGAACTATGGCCTTACCACATACCAGGCTATTAAGTTGTGATTATTCTTCTTGGAGTCACTTTTTTTTTTTTTTTGGTCTGGTTCTCTATTACCCTTTAATTGATAGGCTGCCCCCGCTGTTTTAGGGATAGTAATAATCACAGTAATGTGTACCACTGAGTAGTTGTCTCATGTCTGTATATTTTTTCAATGTTGGAAACTTAAAAATAGCAGTTTCTAGAAGGTAGCAAAACTAGCCTTATGCCATATACTAGGTTTTATGCCTAGCAATTATTTTTCTTTATAGCAACATGAGCCCTAAGCCCATTTATCTTGCAGTGATGCATTTAGGCTGAGAAAGGCTCGTGGGCTGATAATAAACATTAGGGCATTTCTAAAATTCCACATGGGACGGCTACCAGTTTGGGAGCAAGATGTGAAGAAGGCTATCACTTATGTGTGCTGATATGAAGTCTTAGAGAAAGCCTATTCATATGAAGAATACTTTTTTTCTCTTTAAATTTTGTGTCTGTCCCTTCTAATAAACATTTGGGGACAAACGGGTGGGGGAAATGACTTCTTGTTGGAATTCGACTGAGCAAATCAGTTGAGCTGTAACTTAAGCTGTGCCAAATTCTCCCCAAATATAAACTATATTCTGTGAGAAGCGAAGCACTTTTGAGAAGCTGTATTAACCCTTTCGACAACAGAGATACTTTGAACATGACTGTTTCAAAGCAGTCAGAGGAAAAGTAGTGGTTTGAAAGTAGAGGTAGTTTCTAGAAGTTCTTACCTGCTTCTAAGGAAGAGTATACGCCTCCCAGGCATCTGGCCAATTTGCTGCACACTGCTAACAATTTGTTTTGCAAGAAAGGCTATCTTTGAGAGATTTCAGTGCTAAGGAAAATTTATCTCCAAAAGTTATAAAATGAAGATTAGGCATGGAATGTCTCCTTGAACTTAAATCCTGGTTTATCAACTGATAAATTCACAGGAAGTTCAAATTTGATTCAGTTGCACTTGGATGGAATAATTTGCTTCCTTTTTTATGAGAAGGAAGAGAGCACAAGCTTCTTTTGAACTGGCTTCATATGCCAGTACATTATTTTTCCCAGAGGGGGAAAAATATGCCTTTAAATTCAAATTTTAATCCTTTTATTATACTCCCCATCATTTGGCCAGGAAACACACAGGCTGGCAAACCAGCAAAACTGCTGGTTCTTTTTTTTTCTTCACTTGTAATCAACGCCTCCAGATGGTTTATTCTATTTCATGGCAAACACTAGTGGTCCAACAATTTTTCTGACTTTTCTACACGAGTTGGTGCCTCTTTTTCATTCCTAAGTGCCTGCCACTGTACCCTCTGTTTGCGGGTGAGTGTTGTCTACCTTCACTTACAAGCCCATCAAAGTCAGACTTTATTTTTAAAATTTATATTGTAAAGTGACCATTATCTTCTTTCGCTTGTTATAAATTATAGTGGTGCTGGCCTGTTATATTTTGTCAGTTAGTTAAGATGACACTAGTGAGCCTGTTGGCTGTCTAAATAATAGTGATGCTGTGTGTTACTGTAACCTTTACCTAGCACCAGCCCAGGGCATAACTCCATGCAGTAATCTGACGTCCTTGTGGTGTTCACTATACCATACCCTCCTCTTTTCACATTTAATTCAATGAGTTATAGATCTGATGCCACAATAGTAAGCCTTAAAGCTGGAAAATCACAACAGTATATTCTAAAGAATGACTCTTCAAAGTTCTTTGGATAGAAGAGTTAATCCTTCATTCCACATGTTCCATATTGTAGCTTTGAAATTGGTTACATCTACGCACTTGAAGGACAGAGTAGATCCTCAGAGGCAGTGGGCTGAGGCAAACTCAGACAGGGAAAGGCAAAACCCTCACACAGTCAATCTCGAGTCCTCCTAAGTTTTCTAACACTAGAATAATTTTGTTAGACCCTTTTCGTGTTAGGAAAGAAGGGTGAAAGACTGAACAATTTTTGAATCATGTCCATGCTGGGTCTTTGGCCCCATTCTCTCATTTCCTTTCTGTGGTCACTGCTAAAGGAAGAGCCGCTATATGAAATGCAAATCTTACTAGCAACATGTGTCTGAGGCTTTCCCCTGTAACCAGGAGGTTTTGGAAAACTCACTTGAATAATGACTATTATTTGAATCATGACTGTTCTGTATCTTAAACTAAAGCTTGAAGGTAAAACCTCCCAAGTGTTCCTAAAGAATAAATCTTGTGGATTACATAAAAGACATCTATTACATGCGTGTATGTTAAATACTGTTAATTGATGGGTAAAAAAAGATACTGCTCAACTTGTTGTCAGCCTCCTTCCTGTCAGATTGGGAGAGTCTGGGCACAAGAATCAAAGCCCCTTCTGGTACTTATCTCCTTGGGATTATTTTCTTGTGACAGGTGCTTTTAGCTTTGAGGAGCCCAGAGTCATGGGGTTTAGATGCTGGAACCACCAGGAAAATACTAAGAGTATGGATTCTGACCTTAGGAACATGACAGATTTCTAGGCAATGTGGCATTTTAAAATGAAGATAAGAATAATAGACTGTCAGGATTAGATAGGCTGAGAACCAAGGAGGTTCTAAATGATCAAGAATTCTGGGGCAGCGCCTGTGGCTCAAAAGGGTAGGGTGCCAGCTCCATATGCCAGAGGTGGTGGGTTCAATCCCAGCCCTGGCCAAAAACAAACAAATAAAAAACAAACCCATAAGAAGATATTTCAAGAAGAGAAAACCACAGGTTAACATGAAAAAAAAAAAAAGAATGCTGTTCCTATGTCAGTGACAATGTTGCCATTTAAACTTGTGTCTCTATTTGTCTGTGTTTTAATATTCCTTCCACGAAACCACATTGCTTTGAATAATTTTTTCCTGTTTGAATAATCAAAATAAATGTGAGAGAGCTTATGTTCTGTTCTTCCTAATTTATTAACAAGAATCTGTAGCTATTTAGCTCTAAATTATATAAAATGAGATAGCCTTGAGCTGCCCTAGAGTGTAATGCTTAGAACCCTGTCTAAGATGATTTAAGTAATGTAAGTGCTGGAAGGACTTCGTTAAAGTAAAAATCTCATCTCTGCCAGGGAAACCTGATGGGCAGTCCAAGAGCCACTCTTTCAATAAGCATATTCCCAAAGCTGCCCTCTGCTTTGCCTCTCCTCTGCTAAACTCTCTGGTTCAAGTCACCAAAATCTTTTATTCAGATGATTATGACAGTATCCTAAATGGTCTTCTTGTTTTTATTTTTGTCCTCCTAAAAGCTATTTTCAGCAGAGCAGACTTGTTCAAGTCATCTTCCTGCTTAGAATCCTTCAATGTTTCTCATTGTGTTTTATAAAACATGCAAATTTCTTACTGTGGCCTGCATGACTTTTTATATTGCTTACTATCTTTTAACCACAATGGCCATGTCTGTGTTCCTCCAAGCCACTGTCCCAGTGTCCACCTGAAGACCCTTGTCCTTGCTGCTTTTCCTGTTTGGATGCTTTTGTCTGGCACTCTGTATGGCTGAGTCCTTAATTTTCAGGTCAAAGCACGGGTGTCACCTTTCATGTGAGAATCTCCTTGGGCACCTAATTAAGAATATTTTTGTTACATCATTCTATTTTATTTACCACTAATAAAGAACAATAGCTGACATTTACCATGTGTTTACCATATACCAGGCACTCTTGTAAACACTTTCCAGAGTTACTCCTTTAGTTCTAACAACCTTAGAGCTGAGAAAGGTTGAACATGTTTAATTAAGACATATTTAATTCTCAAAGTTGATATCCTTGTTGTCTATTGCTATGAAATATCCAAAATTAGTGACTTAAATGATTATTTCTCTTTATTCTGTGCTTGACTGGGCTCAGCTGGGTGGTTCTCACTTGAGGTCTGTTATAGTGTTGCAGCCAGAAGGCATCTGGAGCTGGAGCCATTTAAATGCTCAACTGGGCTGAGTATCAAGTGACTTCTTCATTCTCAGGCCTTGGCTGGGACGGCTAGAACAGCTAGAGTCTGGCTGAGCATCTCCATATAGCCTCTCCACTTGGCTTCCTCTACCTGAGAGTCTCAGGGGATTGAACTTCTTCCACCGTAGCCATCTTCCTTCAGAGTGAGCATTCTATAAGACCCGGATGGAAGTTGAAAGTCTTTTTACGACCTAGCCTTAGAAGTTCCGTGGAACACTACTGCCTTGTTCTATGGGTTAAAGTGAGTTATAGGGCCTTCCCAGATTCAAAGAAAGGGCTTATACAAGAGTCCAAATATCAGGAGGTGCGGTCCAGTGAAGGGTCATGTTTGGAGGTTGGTTACCACAATGGCTAAATGCCAGAGTCCGGAGTTAAACATAGATATTCTTGCCTTTTTGATCTCTCATGTTAAATACTAAAATGTTCTGCAATTATTATTTTTAAAATTTTATTTACTTGGTTACTTTCTCTCCACCTACCCTCACCCCTAACTATGACAAAAGCTTCATGAGTTCAGGGACTTGATGTGACTTGCTCAACTGTGTACCTATAGCAGGGCTGATATATAATGTTATTGAATGAATGGATGGATGTTTTAGATTACAGCATTTGGAAGGTACTCTGTAAACTGTAAGGTAGGCTTATCATTATAGAGTATTAATGAACCCTCAAAGTACAGTGGCTCAGACAAGCCACAAACTTACTTCTTTCTTCCTGCATATCAATGCAGACCTAGGCAGTTGGGTGACTCCATTCAAGGACACTGAGGGTTCCAAGTTCTTTCTGTCTTGTTACTCTGCTATCCTTTGGGGGTAACATACATGAGTGAAGTCAGCTTACCCTCACAAAGTCTCAGGAAGTGGGACTTTGGTGGGAGGTGAGCAGACTACTCCCATTCATTGGTCTCTAGCTGGGAGGAAAGTTTAGAAATACGGTCTCTAAATAGGCTCTGCTAAAACTTGGGGTTGGGGGAATCTTTTAGGAGAAAGAGGATGTAATTCTCAGTGTCTGCTGTTGTATTTAGAGGATAAAGGATACAGTTCACTATATTTGACTAGGGTAGAAAGTTCACTCTGTGTATAACCTAGCTTTGTGGATGTTATACAGACTACAAGTTCTCTGTGAAGTTTATAATTAGTCCAGATCAAGTTCTAATGGACTTCAGCTCTTATTTGGAGTTCACAATCAGTTGAAAAATGTTTAACAACTTGCCTCTGGCTCCATGCCTGAGAAAATGAACCAATGGGAGCCATTACAACCAATATTGTCACTACCTAACCTTAGTTTTTGAGGACAAGCCAGTAAAAAGTGTGTGGATTATTAAAACTATTCACTAAGAACCATCAGCACTCACTAAATCCCTCCAAAATGCTTGTTCAGTTTTTATGAATCTGATCATGTAATAGGTATGTTTATGAAGGTTGAGATCAGGTTGAAAGCTTTTTTTTTTTTTTAAATTTCAGTTTTTCTGACATATTTTCAAACATTTTAGAGTAGTATACTGTCTTAGCTCAGACTACCATAACAGAACATGATAGATTAGGTGGCTTAAACAGCAACAATTTGTTTGCTCATGGTTCTGGAGGCTGGAAATCTCCAATCCAGGTGGCAGCATGGCCGGGTTCTGGTGAGGGCTCTCTTTCTGGCTTGCTGATAGTCATTTTCTCACGGTCCCTACATAGCCTTTCCTCTGAGTGTGTACAGAGAGGCAGAGAGAGAGACACAGACAAATACACACACAGAGAAAGATAGATACATAGATACATAGATAGACAGATAGATAGATAGATAGAGATATCATATCCTCTTATAAGGCTACTAGGCCAGATTAGGATGATCCCCCCCACCCCCACCCCATGACCTCATTTAAACTTAATTACCTCCTAAATTTATACTAAATCACTGTATTTGTGACTCCAAATACTCTCACATGGTGGGGGGCAGGGCTTCAACATAGGAATTTTGGGAGTACACAATTTAGTCCATAGAATTCACTACTAGAAATTATAGCTGAGAAAATAGTTTTTCTTATTTATTATTATTTCCAACCTTCAACCCACTCAGGGTTAAGAGAAGATAGGCCTAGGGCTCTCTCAGCATTTGAAGATTTACTGTAGGTTTTCTACCAATGACAATAATGTTAACAACAATAAACTTCAGGCATTGGCTGCCTTGGTTTTCTTTTGGGGGGACTCATTAGGGTGAAGAGCTGTATGCCCAGATTCATGGCCTGTGATGGGGAGGGTCATCTGATTCTCATTCCTAAAATTTGCAAGGAGAGAGGAGGACCATTCTTTAGTTAGAAGCTCTAAATCAATTTTAAAGAACCATTAGTAGAAGAATTTAGGAATTCTTCATCTGGTGCATTTGAGTACACCACACAGCTCCCACACAGAAATAGACACGGGTTAGATCAATTCAGTAATAAAATTTGCCAAATGATTTTGAAGGGTTACTTCATAGACAAAACAAGTAGTTGATTGACTGCACTGGGGTCTTTTCATCTGGTCACTCTGACATATTTTAGATAAAGCCAGTATTATTCTAAGCTACAATGTCAGGCAGTTACTAAACTTCTTCCTCTCACATAAATAAGTTCTTTTGCCTTTTAACCTAATTGCGAAGCTGAACACGATGAAACAATTTGCTCAGGAAGGGTAAGGTATAACGTCTCTCAAACGAATATGAGTGGAAGATTGAACTAATTATTGGATGGAAAATGTAGAGCTCACGTGCTCTCAAATTATAAAACATGAAAGTCCTTAACAGAATTATGATTTTTTTCTTTTTATATTTTTCCCTTAAGTTATTGTGGTGTAGTAAGAGCATCCTGGGACTGTGCCCTGAGGGACAGGATCCAAGTTCTGCTTTTATATGTATAGGATGTACAACTAATTAGTTGTGTGAATTTGGACAAGACCTTTAGCTTCTCCAGGTCTGAGTGTCCTCCTCTGCAACGTGGTGTCAGCAGAGTTGGGCTCCATAGTGCTAATGGAGGTGATGTATGCAAAGTGATTTCATGTAGTGCTTAACATAAAGTAAACACTTATAAATATTGGTGGTGGTTGTAATGATAGGTGTTGCTATATTATTATCTTTATAGCTCTTTTCAACAGCAGCACTCCATCTTTTTGTTCCCATTTCCACTTTGGATGAGGGGTAAGATTTTATACAATATAAGACTTTTGGCCAGATGAGGTGTCTCACTCCCATAATCCCAGCACTCTGGGAGGGTGAAGCTGGAGGATCCCTTAAGCTCATGAGTTCCCAGTCTGAGCAAGAGAGAGATTCCTGTCTCTACTAAAAATAGAAAAAGTAGTCAGGCATTGTGGCAGGCACCTGTAGTCCCAGCTACTCAGGAGGCTGAGGCAAGAGGATAGCTCGATCTGAAGAGTTTGAGGTTGCTGTGAGCTATGATGCCATGACACTATGATGCCATGACACTCTACTTAGGGCAACAGAGTGAGAGTCTGTCACAAAAAAAAAAAAAAGACTTTCAGGAATAACAATAGAGAAAACTCTTCACTAAAAATGAGTGTGTGAGGGGTGGGGAAGAGGGAGATGCATTTCCAATAAAATCTAGAATTCTATAATTTTGGATGAAAAACAAATCATGGTTTCAGTCACAAAATTAAAACTTATTTCAGTGTTAAGCTAAAACAACTTCAGTCATTTCCTTCATTTTTGGTAACATAAATGATTGTTTCATAACCAATTATTTTCCCCCCAGATTAAATTTATTAATTCCAGACCATGATGGAATAAAGTTATGGCAGATTATATAAGAATCTCACTGTAAGTCACTGATATTACCAAATGTTTGATCCTAAAAGTAAAAATTACAACATTCTTTAGCCATGAAAAAATCTACTTTCTTTTCCTTTTCTCTCTCTCTCTCTCTTTTTTTTTTTCCGAGACAGAGTCTTACTCTGTTACCCAGTCTTGAGTGTAGCAGCATGATCATAGCTCACTGTAACCTCAAACTCCTGGGCCCAAGTAATCTTCCCACCTTTCCTAATTTCATGAGCTAGTTCCTCATAATAAATGTCATCAATGTACATAAATATGTTTCTCCTGTTAGTTCTAATTCTCTGGAAAACCCTGAAGAATATAGCCTTCTCTCTGTATTTCTCTGTATATCCTTTTTGGTCTTTTGTAAGCATACTTTCATTGGATTTAGGGCCCAGCCTAATCTAGTATGATCTCATCTTGATCCTTACCTTAATTACATCTACAAAGATTCTATTTCCAAATATAGTCACATTCTGATAAATTTTGAGGCACTAGATACCATTCGTCCCACTACAGGTTAGATTTTTTGCTTTGTGATTTATACTGCATATGCTCGTGGACAAGGATTTTGAGAAGCATCTCCATTGGGGTAGAGAGTCAAAATGCATAAAAGAAGATGTTAGGCACATTTTTGCATAATGAAAAAATTTAGACTTGCCTTGGATCTTTCTACCTATGGAAAATGGAGCCAACTTTTGCTGTTGGTGATGGAATCCTTAATCAACAAACCAAGCAAATATACAAAAATGCTTTTTTACACTGACACTATTGAATAAAGACTTTAAATTTCTAGAGCAGAACAAATAATTATCATGCCTCTCTAATCATAATATTTACATATAATTTTCATTAAATGGAGGGAGGTGATCCAATCATGAAGCTTCTATTTTAATGTGACTTAAATACATACATTTTATTTTAATTTTCATATATGTATTCATGTTTATATATATTTTAAATCTTAAAAATCAAGTCTTCAGAAGTCATCTAGGAACTGAACTAATTATTGAAAGTATTGTGGATCATTTTGTCTTTAAGAATAAATTGAAAAAATTGTGGTCTATTGTTTCAAGAAAAGCTTGAAAGGCTTAAGTGTTTCACTTTCAATTTTCCTATTTCTACCAACTGACTATTTGATTACAATTACTTTTCATGCTTTCTTCCTTTTTAATGGCTTTCTTTTAAATAGTGTTCAAAGTCAGTATCTAAAGGATGGATTACCTCAGAATAAAAGTGGCTTACCTCCTCATCCTTTGTGGATTTTTATCCATTGGATCAAAAGCTTTAAAGACTTTCCAAACAATAAACAGCCTCAGAGACTTGACATAAATTATGTGGATTAGGCAGCATTCCTGCTTTTTTCTTATTTTTACTAATTTATTTTACAGTGGAAGGGACTCCTGATTAATAGATGTCTTCCCCTTGGGCTATTTCAATTTGTTTTATAAAGTTGGACAATTAAGCTTACAAACTCATTCTAGAAAAAGTGCTACGTAGCTCACTGCTGAGTATCACTACTGTCAACTTTGGGAAACTGTACACCAATGCCAATTCCAAGTCCACCCTTCAAAGCAGTTATGGAACCCTTTTTCTGGAATGGCCATCAGAGCTGTTGTCATATGAGTCTGAAAAGGAAGGTAGTAAACTCATCCCTAGAAAAAGTGCTGCAGTCTTCATTGCTGCATTCACTACAGTCACCAGATGGCCAAGGAGAGTACTTCGAAGGTGGCAGTACTCTCTTTTTTTTAGATGAAAAACAATCTTTAAAAGACAACATGAATATCATTTATTTGGTTCAGATGTATTCTTTTTAAAGATAAAATATTGACATGTGTAAATGGCTCAGGTTGTATTGACTTCCATCTTTGATACCGGAAGTGTTAACTGACACGCACCAAGTGAAACTTGTTAAAGGAGTGACTTTCTCTGAAAGCCTCTGCAGATTTTTTTTTTTTGTTCTTCACCTATTAAAAAAAATGACACATAGAAATAAAACATTCTTTCTCCTATCCCAGAATACTCATAAATTTTTAAGTCAAGTGACTGATGTCTATTTTTTTTTAAGTAGTCTTTTCATAACATGAAAGAAAAATCTAGTATCCACGAGGATGATGGCTATTTGTAAGACGTCAACGCAGTCTGTCATCTTGCAATTTTCTCAACAGGAAAAATGTTGAGCGTGATAATGTCTTTTTCCGACTGCTTGTTCCTGAAATATTAAACTCTACACGAACATGCTTCACTTACACTGTTTCCACACATGCAAAACCATCGCAGGAATTTTCACTGTTAGGGTAACCCATGCCAAGTTTTTCTTCAAACATGTAAAGATAACAGACAAATTGGTACTTCAAGAAAAAAGCTTAAATTATCTAAACAATTTTCTTCCTCCTCTGCTCCACAAACATCATTAGGTTTTTTAAGAAAGTTTAAAATAGTTTAGCTTTCTCTTCTCATATTTTAACTTTTGCTTTGGGCTATATTGAGGTAAAAGTGCTCTGTGTTATTTAAAATTACACGCAAGAGAGTGGGATTAATTTGGACACATCATCCTGGCTTTCTGTAGTTGGGTTCCTTTGAGGACAGGCAGTTAACAAGGACCACTTTGCAAACCAAACTGAATTATAGGATTACAAATTTATGGAAACAAAAATCTTCAGTGCCTCTGAAAAAAGGGAAGTGGGTTTTTAAAAAAGGTAGGCAAGACAGAAGTTACAAGGAGGGCTGTGGGTAACTCTATAGTGTAAGTAGCTATTGATCTGTCCACGGAGTTACTGAAACCTCTCCCGGAGCTCCGTGAAGGAAAATAAAGTGTTAGTAGAAGTTTCCTGTAATCCTTCCTCATCATGACATAAGATCCCTCGGGAAATGTGCTGCTGTTGTAGGATTTCTCTGCTTCGCTGTGGACTGGTGGTTGTCTTTCCAGGGCCATATTCTAGCCCCCTCAGCGAGTGATCCAGCTCTTTCTTACTTAGATACAGTTGTCATGAGCAGGTCTTTTTAAGTTGCTATTTTTTTCATCCTAATTTACTTCAAAATAGGCACATAAACGGTCAGTGTAAATTTTAAAATTTAGCAGACTGAAGCTGTTTCTTCAAAAGGTCAAATAACTTAGTGATTGCATTAAGTGATGTGAAAAAATAGACTAGATTTAGTATTTCAGAGACATTATGACAGCATTTCAATTTTTAGCAGCCTTATGGAATTACAATTTACATATCTTAAAAGCCATCCTTCCAATGATTTTAGTCAATTTATAGAATTGCAAAACCATCACTACAACCCAATTTTAGACCGTTTCTATCACGCCAGTAATATCAGGAGGTCCCTTCCCTCACCTCTTTACCCCTGCCCCCAGCCACCAGGACATCATTGATCTGCTCTCTGAGCAATTGAAATTTGTCTTTCATAGGTTTATTATTCAAATTATAACATAAAAATCATAACATGATATTTTGTATCTTCTTTCCATTAGCATAATATTTTTAACGTTTGTCTATATACCATAGCATATATTAGCATTTTGTTCCTTTTAATTGCTGTATGGGATTTTGAATTTCCATTTTTAACCAGTTTTTTTTTTT
>CAUYQV010174954.1:0-18609 GCA_963574575.1 Galagoides demidoff | reverse complement strand
CAGGCGCCCGCCACAGCGCCTGGCCATTTTTTGGTTGCAGCCATCATTGTTGCTTGGCGGGCCCGGGCTGGGGATTCGAACCCGCCACCTTAGGTGTACGTGGCTGGCGCCTTAGCCAATTGAGCCACAGGCGCCGAGCCTCAAATGCTCTTTTCAAATTATAAATAGGTTTATCTTTAAACTTGTGTTTTGTAAGCCTAATGGGCTCTACAGCATACATAGGCATAGGGGTTAGTTGAAGCTTTAGCTTCCAAGGGTCAGGCCTCTTGGATGGGTTGGACAGCAGCCAATTTTTCCTACCACTAATATCCTGTCCTATTCTTTTTCCTGACCCTTTTTCTCCACCTGCCTTCAGCAGTAAGCTCCCTAGAGATTCTAAGGGAGAAAAGTTAGAGTTTGGCAAACTAACCCCAGGACTTCTGCATGTAACATAATGACTGTTGTCTCTGCTGCTGGCTGGCATCCTGGCAGTGCCCAAATAAGTTGAGAGGGAGTCTTAGTCTCTACCCCACATCTGTGGGTACACTAGGTCAGACAATTAAGCACAACTTGCTACCATGTGCTTATGTTGGCAGCGCTGTACAAACGACTCAGTCTTGGTATATCAATGTTTAAGAGTTGTGTTCATGTTGACTTATGGTGGTGTCTTGCTGAGTGGCATTCGTTATTGTTGCTTTGTGTTTTTGTGTGCTGTTGTGAGAATGTCAGAGCTTGAATTAGAACAATGGACAAATATCCATAAATTTCTTGTCTCATCAAAATTGGCAAGAGTGGAAGTTAAATCAGGGACATATTAGTCCAAATTTGTGAAAATAATGCCATGAAGAAACCAGCAGTGTATAAATGGATTAAATGTTTTTCTAAGAGGAGAGTATCACTGATGAAGAGAGGTCAGGGCAGCCAACACTGAGCAGAACTGGTGAAAACGTTGCAAAAATTTGTCAAATTGTGTGTTAAAATTGTCAGCCAGCTATGAGAAGCATAGCGAACTAAATAAACATCAACAAACAGTTACAAAAATCTAACTGAACATCTTGGCCAACAATTCCTGCCTCTTGCATCATGACAATGTACTAGCTCACACAGCACTCTCTCTGAGAGAATTTTTAGCCAGTAAACAAATAACAATTTTGTACCACCTTCCCTACTCACCTGATCTGGCATCCAGTCACTTTTTTCTTTACCTAAAGATAAAGAAAAAGAAAATATTGAAAGAAAGGCGTTTTGATGACATTCAAGATATCAAGGATAATATAATACAATGAGAGCTTTGACAATCATTCCAGAAAGAGTTCCAAAATTGCTCTGAAGGGTGGACTAGGAGCTGACATCAGTGCATAGATTCCCAAAGGGAGTATTTGGAAAGTGACCATAGTGATATTCAGTAATGAGGTATATAGCACTTTTTCTAGGATGAGTTCATCAACTTCCTTGTCAGACATCATATATCCATAATTTTAACAGCACTTTCTCCCTGCTTTGTAAACAAGGGCTCCCCCATTTTTATTTTTCACTGAGCACCACAAAGTACACATCTGGGCCTACTCACCAAATTTTGTTGGTGTTGGGTTCTCTTTCCTGGGCTCCCTACTCCATTCAAAATCTCCACTATGTTGCTCTCACACCTTTGAAAAATGAGGCACTGGATTCTCAAAAGTTGAGCTTGGGGTTCTCAAGGGAACAATTCAGATTCCTTATTTTGAAATCTCAATGCTTAACACTATTATAAGTTTCTATTTTTACATTATCTGGATTTTTGTTTGCTTGTTTTTGAGACAGTCTCACTTTGTCACCCTCTGTAGAGTGTTGTAACATCATAGTTCACAGCAACCTCAAACTCTTGGGCTCAAGTGATTGTCTTGCTTTGGCCTCCCAAGTAGCTGGAACTACAATTGCCCACCACAATGCCCAGCTATTCCTAGGGAAATAGCTCAAGGTGGTCTCAAACTCGTGAGCTTAGGTGATCTGTCTACCTCAGCATCCCCAAATGCTGGGATTACAGGCATGAGCCACCACACCCAGCCAACATTATCTGGATTTTATAAAATTCAATTCAGAAAAGATGCCCACTCATTTAAATTATCAACACATTTAGATAAAATATCAACTAGCTTCTAATAACTTCATTAGTTACCAGATACTGTTTGACCAATGACAAATATTCTCTCCCTGAGCAAACTCTAGTCAGCTTCCTCCAAATTCTTCCTAAGTCCTGAATTTTGGGCTAACATGTTGGTCTTTTTATTGTCCACTTTTAGGAAAAATTATGTTCAGTCAGTTTAGCAAGCATCTTCCATTCTTTATATCTAATCTTCCTATTAATAAATATCTAATCAGATTCCTTATCCTCCATTATGCCCCAGGTGATGTGATCGCCCTGGCACCTAAATCCTATCAGGTCAGTTCAGCCAGAATCCTCTTACCAGTGATGCTTCCTTTTAGTAATTTTCCATCCACTGATCTCACTCCTGCCCCTACCCTTTATCTGTGGCTACAAATTGCCACTTAACCTTGTAGTATTTGGAGTTGAATGCTATCTCTCGCACCTACTGCAAAACCTCATTTAGTAGCTCTCCCCAATAAAGTCTTCCTTACTTTCTTAATATCAATATCACATGTTCTTTTTTTTGCTTATGAATAACAGATACTTTAAAAAATTTCAGTGATGGAAAATGTCAATGAAATATTCATTGATTCATATTTTGAAATATTCATATTTTCAATATTTGTATTTTTTCTGGGCCTGATGGCTCACACCTATAATCCTAGTACTCTAGGAAGCCAAAGCCAGTGAATAATCACATGAACTCAGGAGTTTGAGATCAACCTGAGTGAGAGGGACACCCCTGCCTCTACTTAAAATAGAAAAACTAGCCAGGGACTATGGCAGTGCCTGTAGTCCCAGCTACTCACTCCTAGGCTAAGGCAAGAGGATCACTTAAGCCCAAGAGTTTGAGGTTGCTATGAGCTATCATGCCACGACACTCTGCCCAGGGTGACAAAGTGAGTCTCTGTCTCAAAAAAAAAAGAAAGAAGTAAAGAAAGAAAGAAAGAAAAGAAAAGAAAAGAGAAGAAAGGGTGACACCCATAGGTGGCAAGTTCAAACCCAACCTGGGCCAGCTAAAACAACAATGACAATTGGAACAACAACAAAAAAGAAAAATAGCTGGGCATTGTGGCAGGGGCCTGCAGTCCCAGCTACTTGGAAGATTGAGGCAAGAGAATCACTTAAGCCCAAAAGGTTGAGGTTGCTGTGAGTTGTGATGCCATAGCACTCTACCCAAGGTGACAGCTTGAGACTCTATCTCAAAAAAAAAAAAAAAAAGAGAGAGAGAAGAAAGTATTCATATTTTTATAAGACCATCTTCACCACACTATAGGTGAAAGGCCTATATACCTCTGGCCAAAAAAGCTGTTTGAGAGAGAGCAGTGAAAAGACTTTGTTTAGGCATACTTGTGAGAGACTGAGGCAAAATCCCACATGGCCGGGTTGATTGCCGCTTAAACCCCCCCCCACCAGACCTAAGATGGGCGTAAAAATCCCCTGACTAAAGGCCCACATGGGAGCGGAAGCTTGCAAACAAATTTTCTGTATGTCTTAGAAATTTCTTAATTATGCTTTGCTTCAAATCAAAGTAACTGCCTCCAGATGGTGAGGCCAGTAAGGGCCGGTATTCAATCTACCTTGCTCCCCTATAGCCTCAGGCTTCATCAGATAAGAATAAAGAAGTAATGGCTGACAACATGTTCTCCATTAAGTTATGTCAAAATGATTATGTTGAAAAGGATTATGTTAGATAAAGTGATATCAGTTAAACCGTGGATTACTAGGGAGGAGCTGCCCACGAGATACTCACAAGATGTTTATTCATGAATGGATTATGGACTGTGATGAATATTAATGAAATCATTGATGTACAGTGCGCATGTGCAGAGGGATTGTAATTAGTATTAATGAGGTACAGTGCGCATGTACACAATGGACTTTATAAGCCAGGAGAGAAAGAAATACACTTGTCACATGCCTGAGAGCGCTGTGAACCCCTTTATTTAAATATACAATTTCAACATGTGGGTTTATGCTCCATGGCACAGTTTCTCCATCAGACCCTAACGGCAACACCACATATTTTGGCATACTGTAGTGATTGTGTGCTGTGCAGGAGAAACGCAGTTATTTTCATTGTAATTACAGGGAAGTGTTAAATATTCATGATAAATGATGAGGGGTGTTTTTTTTTTTTTTGTACTGTAAAAACTGATTTTAATTTTTTATATGTCATGAAAAACTGTGAACATGCAAGTAGCATAATTGGAGTAACCGATGACACAAAAATGGCCTAGAGAAGTACCTCTCAAAGTTGCACATTAGAATCACTTCAGGATCTTTACAAATATAGTTGTCCCTTAGTATCTGTGGGAGATTGGTTCCAGGTCCCCACAGATATTGAAATCCATGGATGCCCTTATGTAAAATGACCTAGCATTTGCACATCCTCCCACATACTTTTAAATCATCTCTAGATTACTTATAAGATCTAATATAATGTAAATGCTATGTAAATAGTTGATATATTGCATTGTTTAAGGCATAATAACAAGAAAATAAAAGTCTGTATATGTTCAGTACAGATGCAATCTTCCTTTTTAAAAAGAATCTTTGAACCGCAGTTGAGTTACTTAACAGATGAGGAAACTGAAGATATGCAGGCTCAAGTGTACTAATTTTTGTAGGCCCCCACCCTTCAGACAATCCGATTTAATTGGTATGGAGTGCCAAAGGGCATCATTGTTTTTTAAAAGCTCCCATGGTGATGCTAATGTGCAGCAAAATTTGGGAACTGTTAAGAGTTTTCATTCCAAGCTATGATTCCTGGATAAGAAACAGGGGCACCACCAGGGAGCTTGTTAGAAGTATAGACTCTCCAAATATAGCCCAGATCTACTCAAAGAGGATCCACATTTTAACAAAATACCCAGGAGATTTTGGTGCACTTGAGAGTATAAGAAGTGCTAGCCTAAAGCAATGTTCTCACAGGGTAGTTTCCTGACCAATAATATCAGCAGCACCCAGGAGCCCACTAAAACTTCAATTTCTTGGGCTATCTTCCAGACCTATTAAATTCATTTCTCTAGAGTGGAGTCAGAAATCTGTGCTTTAACAATTGCTCCAGATAATTCTTATGCATGTTAGATGTACTATTAATAAATAAGAATCTGCACTCCCAGGTGATTTACAAGTTCACTAAAGTGAGGGAAGCACGACCTACAGGACTTAAGAAACAAAAACAGGGTGATGCCTATGGCTCAAAGGAGTAGGGCCCTAGCCCCATATACTGGTGGTGGTGGGTTCAAGCCTGGCCCCTGGCCAAAAAAACTGCAAAAAAAAAAAAAAAAAAAAGAAAGAAAGAAAGAAAGAAAAGAAATAAAAACAATGTTTCTGCTCTAAGCTGCTTCAAGGAATATACCTTAGACTCGAAGATACTAACTCCTTATTATTTATTTCAGAAACTGCTCTGTTTATAAGCCAATGTCTAATGACTTTGAGTAACTGGAAATCATTTGCAGAAGAATTTTATTCACTGACTTCTGGTTTATGAGACAATTATGTGACTTTTCTGCAAATAGCTATTTTATTGCCTAAGGCAGCAGTTCTCAACCTATGGGTCCCACAGGAACTATATTAAAGGGCTGTAGCATTAGGAAGGTTGAGAACCACTGGTCTAAGGGGTCCGTGTTCAGGTGCTCTTTGAACAACTTCTTTCAAGTGTATATGTATATATTTTGTGTGTGTGTGTATAAAATCTATTGTTACTGTTATCTACTCTAAAAGACATCTTTACAAGTGAAAGCTTCAAAAATGTCCCTGAAGAGATTAATATGTAGTTCGTTACTTCAGTTAAATTATACAGTCTTTCATGACCTTGGCTATATGATTGGTGTACCAGATGTTGACTATCTCTACTAACAGGCATGTTGTATTTGGCCTAAGAAATAAAAATAACATGGCTTCTTTTCATACCTTACTGATTTTGGAGTCCCTTCACACTGTATACATCTGACATTTTAAATAAAGATAATCAAGTAGGGAGGGATAGAAGAAAGATTCAGAACAGAAGTAAAATAATACATTTGGTTTTTTTTCATGTTAGAAACATAAGAAGACTCCATCAGAAAGAATTTAAACCAAGGAAAGCATAAAATATTTAAAAATGTTCCATCTGACCATAAACTAAAATTAAATATATACACATGCAGTATTAAAAATGGGTATACTGAAGACCAGGGTCAGAACCAAATGACCTCATTAAACATGACTTCATTTATTTTAACACTCTCCCATGTTTCCTTTTAAAAAACTTATAAAACATGTTATATCAAACACTTAAATTGTGACAACAGAAATCACTGGGTCTGTCCTTTCAGTGAAGTGCTGGGCATTATGTGGCAGATCCACTAGGAATTATCTAATTTTACAGGAGTCTGCACCTTTGCTGACTTTCTACTTACTGGGCTATTTTAGAACTCTGTGATGCTAGAGTTAACTTACAGTAAAGGGATAATGTGAATAATTCTTGTCTATATCAGTGCAAAGAATTTGAAATACAATATTGCCCAATAGAAGAGACAGCCACAAATATTGTTTTATTGTCCTAGATATAAGTTTTGCATCCTACCAAAATTATTTCAGTCTTTTCATTGTATGTTGTCTGTTTTTCAAATTCACCTCTGAAACAATTTTCTCAGTTTACTCATTAATTGGTGAGATATATGAAAATCTTTCACACTATCTTCATGTTATACTTGTATGAAAATCAGGTGTTCATGTGAGTCATAGCACCAATATGTTTGGGAAGTTCAAAAGAAGGAAAGGGAATTTCTAACTAGGATGCTGAATGGTGGAACACTTTGAAAATTTTTTAATAGTCATAAAAGGACTTGAACTTTCTAAAGTGTTTGGAAAGTAGAACACTATAGTCCAGAAATGGCAATAGAGCAAGGACTTAGGGTTTTTGCAAAACCATCTAAATGTCAGAGGCAGTAAATAGGCCTGTGAAGGTAAATGGCCTCTTGAACAACTACTGCTGGTCAGTAGTTTGCTAGGAAAAGTATCTATATAATTTTTTTTAATTCTCATAGACTCTTGAGATAGAAATTTTTTCCTAAATTTATGGATGAAGGAAAGGTTCACAGATGGTCAAAATAATATAAAACATCACACATTCACCTCAGTAAGTGATGGAGCTTAAATTCAAGCACAAATATTTGATTCAAGATTCTCATGTTTTGTACTGTTCTACAACACCTTTAATACAAAATAGTTCTCTATTTGAAGAAAAAGAAGAAAAAGAAGAAGAAGAAGAAGAAGAAGAAGAAGAAGAAGAAGAAGAAAAAGAGGAGGAAGAAGAAGAAGAAGAAAACCAATGAAAACAGCTTATGCCTGATCTGTTGAGCGGGTAAAATCAGATTTTACAACAGCTGTTTCCCAGTACATGCACGTATATTTAGATTGTCTTTGCGGAAAGGAAAAGTTTCTGAAAGCTGTTTATCTGCAGTAGTTACTGAAAACATTACTATGGGACAGAATGGAAAGTAAACGTTGAATGAATACCTCTCACCTTGCCCAACAAAACAGGAGGGTTTTTTGTTTGTTTGTTTGTTTTTTGAGACAGTCTCAAGTTGTCACCCTGAGGAGAGTGCCACCGCGTCATAGCTCACAGCAACCTCCAACTTGGGCTCAAGGGATCCTCTTGCCTTGGTTTTTCTATTTTTAGTAGAGATGAGGGGATGGGATTGTAACACTTTTTGTTTAAGCTGGTCTTGAACTTGTGAGCTCAAGCAATCTCTGGAGAGAGACCTGTCAGATTGCTGTGAACAAGATGAAAATGCTACCTTGCCTGCTTCTGGATTGGGAAATCAAATGTCCATCTCTTGCTTGACCTACAAGGCACTCTTCAGAACACTTAGTGGTAGCTTAATGGGGCTTTATCTGTCCTGGGCTTTTCCAGTGGAAGAAATAGTCATATGTGCTTATGAAGATGTAGGAGTGAAAAGGGGACTGTAAAAAGTGGAATTAATCATGGGGGTGGAAAGAGTGGAAGAGGATTTGGGTTCAAAGAAATAAGTTAATCACATGTGGTTGTCCATGGCTCAGCATATCTCTCTTTCTCTCTCTCACTGTTCCAATGTTTTTCTCTGTCATGCCCTGTATACAGCCCTTTTCTCTCTCCTAACATTGCAATATTCCATATATACCTGTAACAAAGATGAATACAAGTTACTTCTAGCACCTCTTGTAATCGCAGAAGTCAAACATGACTTGAGTATTACAAATTTAATACAGTTTTTTCCTTTCTTGAAATGTGTATACATTTTTGGCTTCCTCTGTATATATAGATATCTTCTCTAAAGTTCTTAAAATTATTCTTTAGAAAATAAACTATCCTTGAAAAATGTGTTATTAATTTATGTGTTTTTAATCCTAACTTTTCTTTTTTTCAACACAGTTTGAACAGTCTACCCATCTTGCTACATTTGAATCTGCTTGTTTACTTGTGACTGCTGCACAGTCTGAAAATTGCAGGAAGCACTGCAGAATACCTGGTGAACATCTAGATTGCATCTAACTATCTTCTACCTCAAAATGTCACAAAGATTACATTATGTAAGTTCAACCATGGAGTTGAGTTGGAATTTCGCTGAAGTAGATTCCTAGGAGAGGAGAAGCTATACAGGTAGAAAACTCATTTAATGCAAATCCTGTAAGAATCACAGAGACCTTAAGATGAAAATTTTAAGACCAAGATTTCAATCTACATAGAACTTTATAGAATGCCACTTTAACCTTCAAAAACCAAGAGGCAGAACAGCCGAATCACATTTCTGAGAAGACATCTCAGAGGGAGATTTTACTCTTTAAAAAAATTTTAACAGCATGAGCATTTCTTTTGCTATTGATGACTCAAAAATAGCCATAATCTGTAGTGCCATAATCTTGAGGAGCTTTTCCTCCTAGAGTTTTAGAGGTAACGTACAAAACCTTTTGATAGAACTTTATAATATTCTTTTCTGTGTGCGGAAAAGCAGTGATGATTTTAGTAATTCCCTCCACGGTAAAAACCCAGGACTCAGCGTATAGATGACTGATCAGTTGAATGACTATAGAAAGAAGACCAGGTTGTGAACAGCATAGTGGTTAGGTGTTAGTGTGGGCTGTTTGTTGGATCAATTACGCTATCAGAGAGAAGATATATATGGCCTCGGGAATCTTCCTAGAGTGCTCCTCTCTCTGAGAGCAGAGACCATTTTGTCGCACTTGCCAGCCTGCCTGCCTGCCTGCCTGCTTTTCCCCTTTTGTATCAGTTGGCTGGCAGAGCAAGTACAGACCTATGATGGAAATTTGCTTACTTTTTTCCCCCACAGCGCTGAGGGACAGCAGCCAACCCGGCATTAAAGCTACCTGGCATTCTCTAATTCGGGAATTTCCATTTGCCAACTGGTCTGAGGTGAGACCGTGTGTTCCTGGGAGGCCGAATTGTTGGACAGTGGAGCCGGAAATCTTTAGGATAGAAAGGCTTGAACTACTTTGAATGGCCAAGGAGAAATTTTTTTTATGTGGAAAAAAAAAGTAGTAGTGTCAGGAGTGGGATTCGAACCCACGCCTCCATACGGAGACCAGAAACCTCTACACAAGGAAGCAGGACTGCTTGAGTCTGGCGCCTTAGACCACTCGGCCACCCTGACACAGTAACAACTTCTTTCAAAATGAGTATTCTAAGTTCTAGCGGACAGCAGATTGGTGCTTACCTCAATCTTCACCAGGAAAGAAATTCTTTGAAATTCGAAGACCTGAAAGGAACTCTGAATTCACTGAATGGAAAGGCAGGCAAAAACAAGTGTTAATGTAGAACTGAATAAATCTTACAGCCTTTGCGACCCGGATGGGGTGGGAGAGCAGGATATTGAGGGACCCTCTCTGTTGCCTTTCCCTTGTCTCCAGTAACTCCAGGTCCAGGCCCTCGGCCCTCCGCCTGTCCTCTCACTCTCAACCCGTCCAACCCGCATAGATCTCTTCCTTTGGCCCTGACCCTACCTACAATCCAGACTCTGGGGTCACTCTGCTCTTTGTTACTTAAGTCTGGATACAGCAGGTCCAGCTCGATGCTGCCCCCAGGGCCTGTGAAAACTTTCAGTGGACAAATGGCCATCCCTAATGCCCTGGACAAGAAAGTGGGGCTGTTCTTCATATGGATTTCTAGGTATTTGCTCTGATTCTCAATCTATCCAGATTTATTTCACCGTCAGAAGTCATCTTTACAACTTTTGTTTCACTACATAGTTCAGTAGATCTCCTGTCTTTTGCCCTGCAAAGTCACATGTGCCTGTAATAAATATCCTGTCTCTCTTCTCTCTAGACGCAGGAGTCCTCAAACTTTTTAAACAGGGGGCCAGTTCACTGTCCCTCAGACCATTGGACGGCCGGACTGTGGGCCCCGGGACGAGTGGGCTGCTAAGCAGGACAGGGAGTGGCGGCAAATCACCTGGCGGGCTGGATAAATGTCCTTGGCGGGCTGCATGTGGCCCGTGGGCCGTAGTTTGAGGATGCCTGCGAGAGCTCTCAAATGCTTTTTAGAAAATATTACTCACTCTGGATGACAGCAGCTATGCTGAAAAATGTTTACCTTTTATGACTGAAAATGTGTTTCAATGACTGTGAAAATGAAATGTCCTCACCTGATACTCTAAATTTAAACAGGAAACATCTCTTTTTAAAATTAGACCACTGCAGCCTGAGCAAAAGTGAGACCCCCATCTCTACTAAAAAAAAAAAAAAGCTGCATTTGGTGGCTGATGCCTGTAATCCTAGCACTCTGGGAGGCCAAGGTGGGTGGATTGCTGGAGCGAATGAATTTGAGACCAGTCTGAACAAAAAGCAACCCGTCTCTACTAAAAATAGAAAAAGTGAGGCAAGAGGATCGCTTGAGCCCAAGAGTTGGAGGTTGCTGTGAGCTATGATTCGAGGGCACTCTACCCAGGGAGATAGTTGAAACTCTGTCTCAAAAAAAATAATAATAGTAATAATAATAAAGTAAAATAAATAAAAACAGCTGGGCATTGTGGAGGGTGCTTGTAGTCCCAGCTACTTGGGAGGTTGAGACAAGAGAATTGCTTGAGCCAAAGAGTTTGAAGGCAACAAAGTGAGACTCTGACTCTAAATAAATAAATAAATAAACAACGAAATAAATAAATAAAATTAGACCACTATTCATAGATTTTTTCTTTCTAGTGCAAACTATATTTTTCTCTATACTAATAGTGCAATTACAACCATATGTAAAATCAGCAATGTATATTTCAATACATGTATATGCTGAATTTTTGCACTAATAATTTCCTATATCTGTTGAAGTCTATATTTACATTTTCTGTAGAAATAAAAACCTCTGGATATGGGTTTAAAACATTTAGGATACCTGAAGATGGGCATTATCAAAACATAATGTGGATATAGAATTGCAACTGCAAGATGTCTTACTTTGTTTTTTATAGATTGGTTCTTATGGGGCACGGCACAATCAATATTTCATGAACTTCTGGGTAGCATATTTCCTAAACACCTCCTTAGTATTAATTTATTTTCTCAATTTTTTTATAAGTTTGGGAGAAATTGAAAATTGGGATATGAGGTTCAGCGTCTGTGGCTCAAGTGGCTAAGGTGCCAGCCACATACACCTAAGGTGGCCGGTTGAATCCAGCCCAGGCCGGCCAAACAACAATGACCGCTGCAACCAAAAAAAAAAAAAAATAGCTGGGCATTGTGGCAGGCACCTGTGGTCCCAGCTACTTGGGAGGCGAAGGCAGGAGACCCGCTTGAGCCCAGGAGTTGGAGGTTGCTGTGAGCTGTGATGCCACAGCTCTCTACCCAGGGGGATAGCTTGAGGCTCTGTTTCAAAAAAAGAAAATTGGGATATGAGATAATAGAGACTTTTGAGTGGTTACAGTTCAACCATAAAAAATATCTGTGAAAGATATTTTCCAAAGATGACCATACCAATATATCTTACCACATGTGTGCTTTTTTTTTTCTCCTGAGACAGAGTCTCATTTCGTCCCTCTTGATAGAGTGCTACGGCATCATAGCTCTGAAGAACCTTTTCATTCACATACCTGGCAGTTGCTGCTGGCTACGGGCTGGTGCCAGAGGCTTCAATTCTCCTCCATATGGTCTATCCCTGGGGCCTAGTTTAGGCTTCCTCATAGCATCCTGGCTGGGTTGTGAGGGTAAATGTCTTGAGACATGACTAATTCTTCAGATAAACCAACAAATCTGTGAGAGAATATATGATAATTGTTGTTTAAGGAAAGCCATTCCATTTTAGTATGATTTGTTATACAACGATAGTTACGTATGTATCAATCTTAGCCCTTTCAGGTGAGAAATTATAGAGTAATTTGCATAGGGAAAATTTAATATGAAGAATTATTGGGCTGGGCACAATGGCTCCCTGTAATTCTAGTATTTAAGGAGGGTGAGACAGGAGGATCCACTGAGGCCAAGAGTTCAAGAACAGCCTGAGCAATATAGTAAGAACCATGCCTCTACAAAAAAAAAAAGAAAGAAAGAAAGTATCACCAGTTGTGTTGGTGTACCTATAGTCCTACCTACTTAGGAGCCTGAGGCAGGAAGATTGCCTGAGCCCAGAAATCTGAAGTTACAGTGAGCTATAATGATGGCACTGCACTCTAGCCTGGGCAACAGAGTGAGGCCCTGTCTCAAAAACAAAACAGGCCAGTACAGTGGCTCACACCTGTAATCCTAGCATTCTGAGGGGCAAGACAGGAGGATCTCTTGAGTTCAGAGGGGAGACCTGTCTCCTCCAAAAATAGAAAAATTAGTAAGCGTTGTGACCAGTGCCTGTAGTCCTAGCTGCTCAGGAGGCCTGAGGCAGTAAGATCCCTTCCACCCAGGAGTTTGAGGTTGCTGAGAACTAGACTAACACCACGGCACTCTAGCCTGGGCAACAGAGAAAGATTCTGTCTCAAATAAATAAATAAATAAATAAAGTAAAGAAATATTTAAAGAACACAGAAATAACAGATATAAGATGGAAAGAGCAGTCACTACCCACAAAAGCTAAAACAGAACACCAAAGGAAGTGATCCTACCCAGGGCTGATAGGAAACACTGAAAGAAAAGCCCTCCACCTCTCATAACCCACAGGTTGCAAACCACTGCTCTATTCTATTGTTCTGTGTTTTTTATTCTGAATGCACTGACAACTTTGGGTTCTTAGTTCTTCTTCTGGAGGATGTTTAGAACTTCTACGTCTTTTCAGATGTTTGTTTTACACTACTTTAATGAGAAGAGCTGGAACTCCAGAATGCTCCAGCTAACAATTTTTCTTTATTCTGGACAAGCTGACATTTATGTTTGACCATGATCTGGAGCAGGGTGGGATATAAATATGGGGTTTAGGGATCAATAGAGAGCAGAGAGCTGGGCATACTTTCTCCCACAATGATCTTGGGCTAGAGGCTCCATCAGCCTTATGTTTGTACGGTAGTGTACTTCTTTCTCTTTTTTTTTCTAAGTGAATGACAAAGATATTTTTCTTCATACAGGTGAGCTTGGGGGCCTGACGAGCTCTTCTGTTCTGACTCTTCTTGAGGTTGGAAAAATATGGCTCACTTATGGAATTCCTGATATTCTTGCCAATGAACTTCTCTAGCCACCTTGTTTCTCAGGCTCTATGAGCCCAGTTTCAGTTATTTTGCCTGGTTAGAAACTTGTCTATGTCTTCTTAACTCCTGCTGCCTCCTTCCTATCCTACAAAGGAAGAGAGGGAAGAGCATTTGTCCCACAAAGATTTACCTATTACATATTTTGAAGGTCAACATCAGCTAGAACCACAAAGCCACAACATGTCTTAGCTTTACGGAAAAATGTTAAAAATTCTAATTGAGCCCTGTTTATCAGGCTCTTGTCTCCAAAAGGAGATACTACAAAATTCAGAATCTTCTTCTTGCAATGACTGTGTTCCCAGTGTGAGAAAACAAAAAATGTCTAGAGGTTTGGTACCATTATGTAGGTTTTTGCTTATAACTCCCAGAACCTTTGTTACAAAGTTGGGTGTTTAGATCTTAGGAAACAGAATCTCCTTGACCTTCTCCTGCCCTCCTTTTACCTGCCTCAAGGGGGGACTTTAATCTTTCCTGGTCTTTCTGATTGTGGATGATAAGATCCTTATTCCAGATAGGCCCTGCCTCATACTCTGGAGGGAGGATTGCAGACACAATGAAGAGGACTGGGTTCAGGGAGGTTCCTGGAGGGTGGCACACCCATGGAGAACAGGGAAGCTCCATTTCCCTTCCTCTATACTTTGCCATATACATCTCTTCATTGGTATGTCTTATAACATCCTTTAGAATAAGCTTGTAAATATAAGTGTTTTTGTGTGAGCTTCTCTATCATATTAATTCCTAGCAAAGAGGAAGTTGTGGGAACCCCGATTTGAAGCTAGTTGGTCAGAAGTTCCATAGTCCTGGACTTGTAACTGGTGTCTGAAAAGGGCTGCAGTTTGGGGAAATGAGCCCTCAACTATCTCCAGGTGTCTGCTGCAGAATTGATTGCTCGCTTGGTGATGGGGAGAAAACCCTTCCTCCCACATTTAGTCGCATAAGTCTTCCGTGTTGATGATTGTTGTGGGGTGTGAAAAACAATTTGAGTTTTTCCTAAACAAGAGGTGAATACTAATTTTTATCAGCTCCTCAAGCTCCAATTCATTCTATCATCCTGGGCTTACACAGAATAGAAATTCATGACCCAACCAATTCCTGGAAGGTATCACTATAATTACAATAGTAGTGTGTTGGTTTTTCTCTATTTGCCCTTCCAGATCTATTCTCTGCCCTGATTTCTTCCTCGAAGGCTGAATCACTTGGGCTCTCCTGGCCCCTGGTTTCTGTCTGAATTCAGCCAGCAAAGAACACTGGCAGGAGAAGAGATGACAGGAAGAAAGAGAGGCAGATATATATGCAGTATTTCCCCTACTTTCTCCCTGTCAAGTTGTGTTCCTCCCGTGGGCATAGTTCCCAGGGAATCACTCCTCTCCCATGGTTGGAACTCTTGCCAGGTCCTGTCAACTCTCCCTTTCTCTTTTATTTTTCATGTTTAAGGATGCTAAAGACTCCCACTGTTCTAATCCCTGAAGGTTTTGCCTATAAAATGCCTTCTAATAATCTCTTGTCAATTCATCCATTGAACATGCCACCTAATTCCTACCGGAACACTGATGAATGTACCCAAGTTTACTCAAGTCTACCTCTGAGCCTTACTATGCTGACTACAGTGGGGGGAGATGCTTCAAGGATTTCAAGACCATCAGAGTCCATGTTATGAGAAGAAAGTTCCTTGCATTTTTCCTTTTCCTTCTTTTCTTTCTCTCTCTCTCTCTTTCTTTCTTTTTTTGACACAGAGTCTCACTTTGTCACCCTTGGTAGAGTGCCATGGCAACATAGCTCACAGCAACCTCAAACTCCTGGGCTTAAGCAATTCTCTTGCCTCAGCCTCCCAAGTGCTGGGATTACAGGCGTGAGCCACTGTGCCCAGCCCAGCTAACTTTTCTGTTTCTTTCTGCCTTGCTCATACCTACCTGACTATCTATTCTGACCCTAGTGCTTATTTTGCTTTTTGTTTAATTAACACATTCTATAAATGCATCAGTTTGTAGAATCAATGTATCACCTGCGAGTGTGCACAGAGAGAGAACCTGAATATATGTTAATTCTCACAACTTTTCTTTTAGTTTAATGCTCTTAATTCTTCATTCTTTGGGCTATTCTGTTAAAATTTACATACTTGTTGGGGCTCAGAAAACAATATCCCAAAGCATGGTGCTTTGCCATGCTGAGTACTTACTTTGAAGTAAAGGAAACTGGAAAACTTAGAAACTGTCTCAAAATCAAAGTCTCTCTAACCTCTCTTTGTTTCTCTCCTACAAGTGCAGGGAGGGGCTCTCTCTAAAGCTTCCCTTTCTGACTTCCAAAAGTGTGGGTGGAAATATGGGTACTTAGGGCTTGGCACCTGTAGGCACTCAGCGGCTCAGGCGCCAGCCACATATACCAGAGCAGGTGGGTTCAAATCCAGCCTACGCCTGCCAAACAACAATGACAAGAACAACCAAAAAATAGCCAGGCACTGTGGCCCATAGTCCCAGCTCCTTGGGAGGCTGAGGCAAAAGAATCACTAGGGCCCAAGAGTTTGAGGTTGCTGTGAGCCATGATGCCACTGCACTCTACTGAGGATGACATAATGAAACTCTGTCTCAAAAAAAAAAAAAAAGAAATATGTACTTTTTGGAAGAGTCATATGTATTTTTTTTAAATAATGAAGAACAGTCTTTTTACTTATTTTGTTGCAGTTTTTTGGCCAGGGCTGGGCTCAAATCCACCACCCTCAGCTTATGGGGCCAGTGCCCTACTCCTTGAGCCACAGGCACTGCCTGGAAGAGTCATATCTTGATGTGCTTGCATTGATAGAAATAATGACTTAATAAGCTTAAAATCAATGTTCAATTATTTATCATAAGTAGGTTAGAAATTGAATTAAGAAAGTGATTACAGATGATGGGCAAAAGGGAACAGAAACAGAAGAGAAGTAGATGAGAGAAACCCAAAATCTGTTGCAAAATGCCTGAAAGCCTGTTTTTTCAAGCAGCTCTTGCTGGGGTACTCCTCTAGTGCCACTAGATTCAGAGGTCACTGAGCACTGAGAGGTAAGGCTCATTTGGGTGGGGCTGCCCTCTCAGGGAGAGTGAGTGATTTTGGAGAGTTAGGGAATGCAGAATGCACTGGAGACAGAAAAAGTCTCTCAGGAAAAGATAAGGAGAAAAATATCTCTTTTCTTCTGTCATCTAGGTATGGGCAGAAGCGCTAGCTCATCTGAGCATAAGGCTTCCCAAGGGTTAATTGCTCATCTTGATATTTATGTACATAGTCTAATTGGGGTCTGCTTTGACATCCTGCTCCTAGTAATAAATAGTAAGAGGTGAATCAGTCAAATTAATATAGTTTGCAAGCCCAGCAAGAACCATAATGTAAGGAATTACCCTTCCCCCCTTTAATGTATGTAATAAAAATAGAGCTAGCCTTGAGTGAGGGGCTTTCCACCTGTCCTCACACTTGAAGGTGGTCAGTCACCCCAATCCAGCTCCTTTAAAAAAAACCTTTGTGTCTTGGCTTTTTCATTTTTCCTGGTTCTCTCATCTCTGCCAGTCACTGAGAAAGAACTCATGCTATAGTTTGGGCCTTATCCCCAACACAAAAGGAATGCAGTTGTCTGAACCCTTTTCTTAGGATTCTCAAATAATCAGGAAAGATTAATCACTGCAGAGGAGAGAGGATTACAAATCATCACCACACCCAAACAGGCTATTGCCTATTCTTCTGGGGGCTGCTCCCAAACAGTTTTTATTACCTGAGAAATTTTATCTGCCTAACAAGATGAACTTTGTTTACTCTAGGAGACTGAGGTAGATGGATTGTTTGAGGAATTCAAGACCAGCATGAGCAAGAGACCCTCATCTCTAAACAATAGCTGGGCATTGTGGTAGGTGCAGCTAGTCCCAGCTACTTGGGAGACTGAGGCAAGGGGATTGCTTGAGCCCAAAAGTTTGAGGTGACTGTGAGCTATGATGCCATGGCATTCTACTTAGGGTCTTTAAAAAACAAAAGATAAACTTTATTCACCCTGAGATGTTTAAAATACTAATTTGAGGCCAGGTGCAATGGCTTACGCCTGTAATCTTAGCACTCTAGGAGGCAGAGGCAGGTGGATTGCCTGAGTTCAGGAGTTGGAGACCAACCTGAACCAGAGGGAGACCTCGTCTCTTAAAAAAAGACAGGCTCGGCACCTGTGGCTCGAACAGCTAAGGCACCAGCCACATACACCTGAGCTGGCGGGTTCGAATCCAGCCTGGGCCTGCCAAACAACAATGACAGCTGCAACCAAAAAATAGGCAAGTGTTGTGGTGGGCACCTGTAATCCCAGCTACTTGGGAGGTGGAGGCAGGAGACTCGCTTAAGCCCAAGAGTTGGAGGTTACTGTGAGCTATGACACTACAGCACTCTACCCAGGGCGACAGATTGAGACTCTGTCTCAAAAAAAAAAAAAAAAAAAAGACAGGCATTGTGGCAGGTGCCTGTAGTCCCAGGGAGGCTGAAGCAAGAGAATCACTTAAGCCAGTGGGTCTCAGCCTGTAGGTCGCAACCCACAGGAACTGTATTAAAGGGCTGTGGCATTAGGAAGGTTGGGAACCACTGGTTAAGCCCAAGAGTTTGAAGTTGCTATGAGCTGTGATGCCGTGGTACTGTACTGAGGGAGACAAAGTAAGACTCTGTTTCAAAAATAAATAAATAAATAAAATAAAACCATTTTTAAAACAAGAAAAATAAAAAGAATAAAGTTGAAGTACTCACTCTCTGATTTTACTCTGAAGATACAGTAATCAAGATAGTATGACAGGCTTAGTGCCCCTAGCACAGTGGTGATGGCACCAGCCACATACACTGAGGCTGGAGGGTTCAAACCCAGCCCGGGCCAGCTAAAAC
>CAUYQV010174953.1:0-10803 GCA_963574575.1 Galagoides demidoff | reverse complement strand
TTAGTTAGATTTAATCATTCTTAACATTACATTAAATTTGCTTCATTTAATTTTTTACCTGAATATTTAATAACAAATCATAAACAATGACATTTCACCTTATAGTACTTTTTTTTTTTTGAGGCAAAGTCTTACTATGTTGCCCTTGGTAGAGTGCTGTAGTATCACAGCTCACAGCAACCTCAAACTCTTGGGCTTAAGAGATTCTCTTGCCTCAGCCTCCCAAGTAGCTGGGATTACAGGTCCCTGTCACAATGCCCATTTATTTTTTGGTTGTAGTTGTCATTGTTTGTTTTGACAGGCCCAGGCTGGATATGAGCCTGCCAGCTCCAGTGTATGTGGCTGCTGCCCTTAGCCACTGAGCTACAGGTGCCAAACCCAGCGTACAGTACTTTCATATGCATCTCTAAAGGAATGACCTTTCTTTTTTTAAATTACTATAATATTTTATTAGCAAGAGAAATTTTACAGCACTACAAGTGATCTGGCCTACCTTTAAGTTGTTTCAGTAACTCTGAAGCTCTCTGTAGAAAAATAGGCATGTGATGAATACTGCAATGTCCTATATTTCTTTAGGAAAATCTTTGAGGTTGAATTCTATCATGGATCAAGAATATATTTGATTTAAAAAAAGGTGAGGTACCAATTGAGAATTTTAAATGAGTTATCTAATGGCTTAAAACCTTACTTCCAGATAATGAGAATTAAAAATGAAGTTACAGAGGTAGTTACTGCATACTTAACCCTTAGGGTTAAAACGACTTGCTCTCTTGGCTCGGTGTCTGTGGCTCGGGCGGCTGGGGCACCAGCCACATGCACCTAAGGTGGTGAGTTCGAATCCCCAGCCCGGGCCCACCAAACAACAATGATGGCTGCAACCAAAAAAAAAAATGGCCAGGCGTTGTGGCGGGCGCCTGTGGTCCCAGTTACTTGGGAGGCTGAGACAGGGGACTCGCTTGGGCCCAGGAGTTGGAGGTTGCTGTGAGCTGTGATGCCATGGCACTCTACCCAGGGGGATAGCTTGAGGCTCTGTCTCAAAAAAAAAAAAAACAAAAACGACTTGCTCTGCAGGTAGTGGAGTGGGAAACACTCAGGAGACCCTTGTTAGACCCGTGTCAGCTGATAACTGGTGTATTATGTGGCAGCCCAGTTCCAGCCAGTGTTTGCCAACTTGTTACAAAGGAAGTCCACAAAAGGTGACAGGTAAAATGAAGGAGAAACAGCGCCATGTTTGTCGCTAGGAGACCCTGAATTAAGTGAAGTTACTAGCTGCTGAATAGACATCGCTCAGTTACAGTCTCTTGGATTTTCTTAGACAGCAAGCAACTTTCTCTCTGAATCCTCCACTGGATTGCTGATTTCCCTCCATTCTTTTGAAGTACTGATATTAGCAGGTGAGTCTCCATTATGGTTCTAGAAGAATTCTTTGGACTATTTCTTAAGTCTTCTCCATTGTTATTTATTTATTTATTGAGACAGAGTCTCACTTTGTCACCCTGGATAGAGTGCCATGCCGTCATACCTCACAGTAACCTCAAACTCTTGGGCCCAAGCCATCCTCTTGCCTCAGTTTTTCATTTTCAGAAGAGACGGGGCCTCACTCTTGCTCAGGCTGATCTCAAACTCCTGAGCTTGAGAGATAGTTGATGGTTCAACGATGACATCATGGCTTTCACGCCGCTAGTCCAGGAGAGGCTGCACCAGCATCAGCCTCCTACTTGATAGTTCGCACTAGAGCTCCTCCTGACGCCTGCACGAATCCCTCCCCTACTTCACCTGAGAACTCTGCACCCTGCTCGGCCACCAGAGATCCTGCATTACTCTTGTGCAAGAAAATGAGCCATCCTGTCACACAGACGGGCATTTTCTTACATAACCACTACCTTAGTTTGTTCTGACTGCTATAACAAAATAGTGTAAACTGGGCAACTTACAAACAACAGAAATTTCTGTTCTGAAGGCTGGGACGCTCAAGATCAGGCTGTCAACACAGTCAGGTTCTACAGTGTCCTCACACAGTGGAAGGGCAAGTGAGCTCCCTGGGTCTCTTTTATAAGGGCGTTAATCCCGTTCATGAAGGCAGATCCCTCATATAATCAATTTCCAAAGGCCCCCACCTTCTAACACCATCATCTTGGTAATTAGGTTTCAACATATCAATTCTGGAAAGACACAAACATTCAGACCATACCAACTGCTGTACCATGATCATGCCTAACAAAATGAATAATCATTCTTTTATATCACCCGGTACTCAATCCATGCTCAAATCTCCCCAAATATCACCAAAATGCCTTTTGTAGTTGGTTCATTTGTGCCGAGATCCACATGAGGATACGCATTGCATCCTGTTCAGCATTTGCAGCAGAGTGTGCCTGGACAAGGCATTGTTAGCCTGCAGAGGAAGAGGGGACACAGAGGCTGTGTTCACGCCTGCAGGTGCAGGATCGGTAACAACATGAGGGATCATAAACTCCGAGAGTGATGAGATGCTCCTGGCCCTAGTGAGGAAATCTGCAGCTGGATGAAGTTAGGCTTCCAGAAGATCTGCTGGAATTCCTACCCAGTCAAATGTTATCTGATGCTGTGAAGCTCAGGGAGTGCACGTAGTGGACAAGTTCACTGTGTGGCCCAGTTACTATGCCTCATCCCTTTGCAGTGAATTCTGACTACACCAACTTTCTTCTCCTTCCATAACACCAGTGAACTTTGTTGACTTAACCATCAGTGTTTGCTTCTGGACTGTCTGCCAACTTGAGCACTTACTGTCATTTCTCAATTCTATTGACAGTACGGGTCTTCCTCGGAAAGTTTCCCAAATTTGAAACTTTTATTGCAAAGGAAAACTGTGTAACTTATCTTTAAGTTGGAAGCTCTTTTAAGAACGTGGCCACAGCACAACAGCAAGTTCCTGTGCAGTCAAAGGTTTTTATCCTGGTCCTTTAAAAAAATGTCCTTAGAGGGCGGTGCCTATGGCACTGGCCCCGTATGCTAACGGTGGTGGGTTCAAACCCAGCCCCAGCCAAAAAACTGCAAAAAAATAAAAATAAAAACGTCCTTAGAAAGCACAAGCTATGTGAATGGAGTATTTTTGGCTTTGAGCTCTTTGCCGTAGCACCTGGCCTATGAAACAGTGATGAAGGCACTTTTTTATGAGAAGCTCAATATTCTCACCCTAAAATCCTTTTTGTTCCCCTCTCAAATCAAAGCAGACGACTCTTGCCAGCTACAGGATTTTTGCTTTTTATTTTTCATGCAACTTTGTTTCTGTTCTGTTAAGTCATTACTGTTGAGATTATGTCTGACCTAGATTATCTTTCCTTTCACAGCTCATTAAAAACGTGTTTTTTATTTCAATTTATGACGGGCACTAGAAACCAGGACGTGCTGAAAACATCTGTCCTTTTGTCAAATCGCATTGCAAATTTCCCGCCAGGGTAATTTGTTTTGATATTTTTCAAATTTCTAGCAATACTCTCTAGGTATCATCCTCTTATTTGCCCACCAAGGACGGCATTGCTTCCGGGCATTCTTTCAATTTCTCTTATTCCAGCAGGGATGAGATATCCATAACTTTGTACACAGCAGGGTGTAGCTTTTCATCTCTTACGCTTAAATAAGAAATCTCAAAAGAGGCTTTGTAAGTATTTGTCATCCAGCTTAATAAAATTTTACAAAGGTTTCCCATGACTTTAAAAACGAATCAGTGAAAAAGTACAGAGCTTTTTCATCCTCTGAGTGCTTTCTTTAAAATAGATGTACCTGCATGTTTTATATATATCCATTATCTCTCTTTCATATGAACCGTGACAGCTTTATGTTAAAATAAACTGCATTGGATTGCTGATTTTATATCAAAATATAGCCGAATATTGTCAACTTCATATGATTCAGTCTAAGGCTGTTTGGTGCCATACACACCTGAGGCAAGCTTCAAAACTAGTGAGAGTGGCTATAAATCCATATCAGAAAGATTTCTTAACAATTTTGAGGCTCTTTTTTTTTTTTTTTTTTACCAACACTTGATCAGGACTGATGAGACTGTCATTGTTTTTGGACTTATAATGTGCTGATGGTAGGCATGGTGCCTACAACCTCACCCACTCTCTTATGGTCTACTGGCCGTGCCTCGTTGGTATCCTCAATCTGTGCATTCTTTGCAGCAATATTTATAAGGCATTTATTCATCTGGAGCAATAACCCATACATCACTTGACAGGCATAGTAAGGCCCCAGGGAGGGTGTGAGGATGGCAGAGGCAGCCCTTCTGTACTGGGAGCACCCTCTCTTTCCTTGGGATGCTCCCACCCCATGGGCGCCTCTTAACCTCTGACTCATCAAGGATGTCAGCATCTACTAATCCATGCAATATTAGCAAAGCTTTGAATATAATTGAAATAAGCTTAGTCATTCTAACTTTTTTTTTGAGACAGAGTGTCACTTTGTTACCCTTGGTAGAGTTCCATGGCATCATAGCTCACAGCAACCTCAAACTCTTAGGCTTAAGTGATCCTCTTGCCTCAGCTGCCCAAGTAGCTAGAAGTACAGGCACCCACCTCAATGCCTGGTTAGGTTTTAGAGATGAGGTCTTGCTCTTGCTCAGGCTGGTCTTGAACGGGGGAGCTCAAGCAGTCCACCTGCCTCAGCCTCCCAGTGTGCTAGGATTACAAACATGAGCAACCGTGGCCAGCCAGCATTCTAACATTTATTCCTGCTATCCAGCACAGGTGGGTTGTGACCATGACCCCATCCTCTCCAGCAGGCTGTGTGTCCCTCTCCAGCTTCACCATGGACTCGTGAGACCCAGCCTGTGGTCGATGGCCTGGCCTCCTTCCTGAGAGCCACAGTCACAAGAGGCCACCTCCCCTCTCTGCTCTTCCTCTACCCTTCTGTGTTGTTAACTCAACCTAAAACAACATGTTCCCTGGTAGACTCAGGGGCAGCATGTCAGATACGGCATTAGTCATTAGTAAAGACTGGCCTCCAGTGTGGAGGTGGAGGAAGCTGATTTATAAACTGGAAGGCACCACACTGACACTGGGGAAATATTCTCCTCCCTGGGCCCAGCCCAAGCCTGCTGGCTCTAAGTCTCTGGGACATAGCATGGAAATCTGTATTTTTACTTATCTTCTTCCTTGGTATGCACCATTATGTGCATTTAAATTTCAGAACTTTTGTATTGGACACCATATTACTTATTTGCCCATATTTTAGGAAATTTCTGACCATGCTGTATAATATCAGAAAGCACTTTGCTTCATTAAGAGCAGCTTAAAGCCATAGGATGAACATTGTGTTTGTTGAATGAAAAATTCCTCTGGGCTTCTTGGAAGATAATTTTTTGTGCTAGTTGGTTGGGAAGAAATCCATTATACATTGAGCATAGCCTGAGGACTATAGAATTTAGATTAATAATCAAGTGCTGTAACAGATTAGAACAGAGGAGGCAAAGTTGTTTTAGCAGGCCCAGGCCGGGTTCCAACGCTGCCATACACTGAGCTGGCGCTGCCCAGAGCGGGCAAAGTTGTTAAGTCATGGAAGATTTGTAGTTTTGTTCTTGTTCTCAAAGAGTTGGAAGGGTTCAGAAAAAAAAAATAGATATATATATATATATAATAAAAATGATTAGGAAAACTTTCTGAACTATGGATTTATATCTACTTTCACTAGTTTTGAACCTTGCCTTGGGCAAATATGTTTTGAGCAGTTAAGTAATGATTGTATTAGACTGAATCATACGGGACCCCAGGGGAGGCCTATCGTGGAGTGTGTTTTGTGTCTAGAAATGGTTTTGAGCGAGATCGCTAAAAGTGCCTGAAACAGGGGAAGGAAAAGGAGCTTTCTTTTTTTTTTTTTTTTTTTGAGACAGAGCCTCGAGCTATCCCCCTGGGTAGAGTGCCATGGCATCACAGCTCATAGCAACCTCCAACTCCTGGGCTCAAGTGAGTCTCCTGCCTCCGCCTCCCAAGTAGCTGGGACCACAGACGCCCGTCACAACGCCCGGCCATTTTTTTTTTTTGGTTGCAGCCATCGTTGTTGTTTTGGAGGGCCTGGGCTGAGGATTTGAACCCGCCACCTTAGGTGTACGCGGCTGGCACCTTAGCCGATTGAGCCACAGGCGCCGAGCCGGAAAAGGAGCTTTCAATGGAAGGTGTGGGGCTGACGCTTCAGCTCCGGGAACAGTCCAGATGCACACAGCCAGGACTGCAGAGAGCCAGACCTGATTTCTGCGGTTTCTTTCTATTAATAGATCAAGTCCTACAGAAATTTTGGAAGCAATGCAGCAATAAAAAATAATTAGGGTAAAGGACTTTAACAACATACTCCAGAACTCCCCTGGGTAGATGAAGCAAAGGAAGGAAACTGGGGGTGGAGTGGAGAGGGCACAGGCCCTGCCACTGTGGCCGACCTCACTGCAGAGACCACACACAGCAGGCATTGCCCAGAGGAGATTCCTCCACAAACACCGCTCACTGAGCGCCCTTGACTTACATCAGGTAGGTTGAAGGTTATGAGACATGGAACCTTGTCTGTTCCTTTAGCAGTGGCTCTGGGTGACTTAAATCCCTCTTCTACCTGTCACTCTGAGCCAGGTGTGTGACAAAGAAGCCTGGATGGAGATGGCTAGACATGGTGTATGCAGAATTCAGGTCAACCTTCGCACTCCTTCCTTTGGGGTAAACTGAAATGGGACCCAGGTATGTCCCTGCCTTAAGGCTAGATAGAAACCCCAAATAGATGGGCACTTAGTAGGGGCTTACCTTAGTTTCCTGGAGCTGCCATAACACAATACCACAAACTGAGTGTTTTAAAACAACAGAAATTTACTGACTCATAATTCTGAAGGCTGGAAATCTAAAATCAAGGTGTTGGCCCGGCTGTGCTCCCTCCGAAGCCAGTAGAAGTGAATTCCTCCTTACCTCTTGTAACTCCTGGTGTTTTCGGGCAGTCCTGGGAGTTCTTTGCTTGCAGACACATCACTCTAATCCAGTATTTTTTTTTTTTTTGAGACAGAGTCTCACTATATCACCCTCAGTAGAGTGCTGTTGCTCACAGCAACCATTCTTGAACTACTTTGCTAAGAAAAATATGTTCCAGCTCCATCCATGTAAACATGAAGGAGGTAAAGTCTCCATCCTTCTTTAGGGCTGCATAATATTCCATGGTGTACATGTACCAAAATTTATTGATCCATTCATGGGTCGATGGGCACTTGGACTTCTTCCATGACTTAGCAATTATGAATTGGGCTACAATAAACATTCTAGTGCAAATATTTTTGTTGTAGAGTAATTTTTGGTCTTTTGGATATATACCTAGTAGAGGAATTGTTGGATCAAATGGCAGGTCTATTTTTAGTTCTGTCAGTGTTCTCCAGACGTCTTCCCAAAAGGAATGTATTAGTTTGCATTCCCACCAGCAGTGTAGAAGTGTTCCCTTTTCTCCACATCCATGCCAACATCTCTGGTTTTGGGATTTTGTGACATGGGCTAATCTTACTGGAGTTAGATGATATCTCAAAGTAGTTTTGATTTGCATTTCTCTGATGATTAATGAATATGAGCATTTTTTCATGTGTCTGTAGGCCACGCACTTGTCTTCTTCAGAGAAGTTTCTCTTCAAGTCCCTTGCCCACCCTGAGATGGGATCACTTGTTCTTTTCTTGCCCTGATATGTTTGAGTTCTCTATGGATTCTGGTTATGAAACCTTTGACAGAGACATAACCTGCAAACATCTTCCATGTGGTTCAAAAGAGTAAGGCGCCGGCCCCATATGCCAGAGGTGGTGGGTTCAAACCCAGCCCTGACAAAAAACCACAAAAAAAAAATAATAATAATCTCTGCTTCTGTAGTGATGTGAACTTCCTTCTGTGTCTGTCTCTCCTCTTCTAAGGACATCAGTCATATTACCCTAGGGCCCACCCCATTCCAGTAGCACCTCATCCTGACAACATTGGCAATGACCCTATTTTCAAATAAGGTCAGAGTCTATGGTTTCAGGGGTCAGGACTTCAACTTTTGGGAGACACAATTCAACCAGACACAGGGCATAACAAATATTTGTCCAGGAATGACTGAGGGCCCTGCCAGCACAAACACACTGTTGTGCCCAGGAGTTCCACAAAGACCACACTGCCAAACAAGCCAAGTTCATAGCAGAGTCCCTTTATTGAAGAGTTGGTCAGCGACTGCCTCAGTGTCCCAACATAGGGTGTCCCCCGAGTGCTCAAGGGGTCGGGTTTTTAAGCCTTGATCTGCATCCTGGGTGGCATGCAGGCTGTCCAGGTGCATCCAGGTAGGGTAGCAAGCAAGCATTGTACAGAACCAGAATTTTGCGGTTAGTTAGCTATATATCATACATCTTTGTTTTGATATTTTCCCCCCTATACATCTTAGTTTCAGTACTTTTCCCCATACATCTCAGTCTCAGTATTTTCTCCACCTGGTATTGTTTAAAGGTCAGTCTGGGGACAGTTGATGCCTCCTGGTTTGTTTCCCAGGGAGTTAATCAAGCAAGAAACTGGGAGTGAACTAGAAGCAAGAAATCAATTAGTACTTTCTCATTTATCTTAGGGGTGAACTAGACTTATTTCATTTCTTTATTTGAAAGTTTACAGTCCGGAAAATTGCCAAGAGTTAACTGGTATTTTTCCATTATAGCCTAGGCCTGACACTTTTCTGCTTTAGCCTAGGCCCACTAGGCCCAACAATGCTGTATGCCTATGAAGGAGAAACCATCATGAAGGGCTATGAAAGCAAGACTGCTCACATAAGAGCACCGTGGCCAGGTCCCCTGACTGCCAGTGGAGTGATGGCAGCTGGTGATGCCTTTCTGACTTCTGGTTCTGCCATGAGAGTTTGCTCCATTCATTCCCCGATGGACTGGGCCCCGGCTGCTGTTAAAACATCCAATTGCTCCTCTAGCCAGAGAAGCCCTCTCAAGGACATCTCTTCCTACCTGTAGAAATAACTGATGTTCATCGTAACAGCCCCGTGACCCTGTGTAGTCTACGAGTATCTTCTGAATCATCAAAGAACAACTAAATCATCTTCTGGAAAATATTCGCATTAAATACATTTGGGTGATTTCTTTGCAATTCACAGCACTAAGTCCCTTGAAAGCAGAGACTGGGACAGGATTCAGGTATCTGCAATTTATTGAGAGTAACTCAGGAGAAGTGGGGTGATGAAGGCAAATTCAGGAATCCAGGCTCAGTCTGATCCACAGGGGCCTCTGAACTGCATCACAGAGCCCACCCTGCCTTAAGGCAGGCGCGCCAGCCTTTGTATCCCCCCCATCAGTCAGCCATTGGCTATGGGCTGCCAGGGAAGGGGGCACTGAGCAAGGGAGCCCTGGACAAGGAAAAGCCTAAAGAGAATGGAAGTGAAGGCGGCAACTGTGAACAACGCTCCCAGCAGCTGAGAAATGGCTGCACCAACTGAGAAAGGGGATCCAGGGGCAGCACCAACCGCACCCTCTGCAGGTGGCAACGCACAAGCCTGGATGTGGTCCTCTGCAGTGACTAGCTCCCCAAGGGCCACGATGATTGCTTTGCCTGGAAATCTCATCTCCCACTCTCACTAGAAAACCTCAGCCATAGTATTTCATTATTCCCAATGTCCAAAAGCCACCAATAAAGACGAGTTTTTCCAGTGCTCCACACCTGTGAAAGTGCTGCTAACACTCAGGTATCTCACTGGTGTATTACCCACCTCTGTCTCAGGATGGTTTATGCAGCTGGAAAGCAGGCTTTGTTTTGCTAAGCATTATAAATTTGAGGGCTCCTATATTAGGTGTGCTGTGAATATAACAGTGAAAGAAAAAAGCCATTAGACCAGGTGTCTTGTTATCTGCTGTCTACAGAACTTCATTCTGTAGTGGTGTTAGGGGATATTTAAACATCATTGATGGGCAAATGGTTTACAACAACAGAGTCTTACCCAGGGACTTAGTGACAGCTGGATTATGACGGCTAAGCACACAAATGGCTATTGGCTTCTTCAGTCCTATGTGGGGAAAAGAGAGATGGCCATGCTTCTACTAGCCTCTCCAAAACAACTGGCGGTGAGTTGGGTTTTGGTGAGGAATGACTCAGCCCTTGTGAGACCATCAGGTCGTCTTGTCTTCCTGGTAAAGAAGGGCAATGCTATAAGCTATACAGGCAGTCCCCAAGTTACAAACAACCATCTAACATACAATTCACACATGGAAGCTATTATAGGGAATAGGTAAATGTACCTGGGCCAACTTACACACAAATTCAACTTAAGAACAAACCCACAGAACCTACCTTGTTTGTCACCCGGGACTGCCTGTATTGTTATAATAGTTACATAGTCACGAGGAGGCTTTTTTTTATTCAACAAAAGCTTTTTTGTTTGTTCGTTTGTTTCAAAATCAAAACCCTAAAGAGTTACAGAATTCAATTCATTTTGGTCACTTGGACAGAGTTAGCACTACAGTCACAGTAAACAATGTTCTCCAATTTTCTAAGCATTGTACTTTAACACCAGCTTGTGGATTTTAAAAAACAATCAACATAAATGAGACAATCAGATATAAGAATGTTTACGAGTTTGTCCAGTAGCCAAAACTATGGTGGTGCATAGTTACAAAAAATACTATGGTGGTGCGTAGTTACAATGCTGTAACTACATTGCTGGGGTCATCTCTGAGCTGAAAGTACTTTCTCAGCTGGACATGGTGGTTCACTCCTGTAATCCTAGCACTCTGGGAAGCCGAGGCAGGAGAACAAGCCCAAGCAAGAGCCAGATCCCATCTTTACTAAAAATAGCAAAAAA
>CAUYQV010174948.1:0-25913 GCA_963574575.1 Galagoides demidoff | reverse complement strand
ACATAATGCAACAGCAGCCCTTCATATATATATCTTTATTTTTTTTATTTTTTATTTTTTTCTTGAGATGGAGCCTCAAGCTATCCCCCTGAGTAGAGTGCCATGGCATCACAGCTCACAGCAACCTCCAACTCCTGGGCTCAAGTGAGTCTCCTGCCTCTGCCTCCCAAGTAGCTGGGACCACAGGCACCCGCCATAATGCCCGGCCATTTTTTGGTTGCAGCCATCATTGTTGTTTGGCGGGCCTGGGCTGGGGATTCGAACCCGCCACCTTAGGTGTACGTGGCTGGTGCCTTAGCCGATTGAGCCACAGGCGCCGAGCCATATATATCTTTTTATGCTTGTTTTTTCTTTCTTAAGGCAAATTCCTAAAACTATTTTCTGCAGCAAGGATGAGTTCATCTAAAATTGTGATAGGGTTGGTATGTTGTCACCTAATAGGCACAATGTAAGGGCATACAGCATATTTCCTAGGAGAGGGCACAATTACAACTTGGACTCTACCGAACAAATACAAACAATGCAACCTAATCATCTGTACAATATGAAATAAAAACTAAATAGGTAGGCTGGGCACAGTGGCTCATGCCTATAATCTTAGCACCCTGGGAGGACGAGAGGGGGGTGGATGGCCTGAGCTCACAGGTTCGAGACCAGCCTAAGCAAGAGTGAGACCCCCATCTCTAAAATGGCCAGGCATTGTGGCGGGCACCTGTAGTCCGAGGTACTCAGGAGGCTGAGGCAAGAGTATTGATTAAGCCCAAGAGTTTGAGGTTGCTGTGAGCTGTGATACCACAGCACTCTACTGAGGGCAACAAAGTGAGACTCTGTCTCAAAGAAAAAAAGAAAAAAAGCGTGGAATTTTCTACTGTGGTGTCATGTCAGTGCTCAAAGAGGTCAATTTTGTAGCATTTTGGATTTCATATTTTTGGATTACTCAACCTGTATTGAAGGGGTACCAGGCAGCCTAATAGCTGGCAGAGAATGGGATTCAGGTGGTAAGAACAGGATAAAGAAACCAAATGTGAAAGTAACTAAAGACATTCACCTTGATGTTCACGCATCAAGAGTTTCACACATCAATGCTTATATTTATTTCATTTCCTCAATACAGTGATTTCTAGCTCAGGCCCTTTTTTTTTTTTTTTTTTTTTGCAGTTTTTGGCTGGGGCTAGGTTTAAACCCGCCACCTCTAGCATCTGGGGCTGGTGCTCTACTCCTTTGACCCACAGGCACTGCCCAGGGCCCTTTTATTCTCAATTACTGGTGAAAGATTAGTCATTCATCTTTTTTTGTTGTTTTCATGCAAACAAATTTTGTTCCCAGTGTGAATGCTTTTTTTTCTTCTTCTCTGTGCTTATACTTTTTAAATAGTGACATTTCTTTTTTTTTTTCTCTGCAGTTTTTTTGGCCGAGCTGGGTTTGAACACGCCACCTCCAGCATATGGGGTCGAGGCCCTAGGCTGGGTGGGTGTCCATAGCTCAATTGTTGGAGAGCCGGCCCTGTGTACTGGGGGTGACGGGATGGGTTCAACCCAGCCAGGGCCTGCTGAACAAAATGAACCAAAAAAAAAAAAAGAAGAAGAAGAAGAGGAAAGAAACATAAAGCTAAAAGAAACAGTATTAAATTTTAAAAATCCATAGTTGGAAAGACAAAAGTCTCAGAATGTGGCTAGTTGCCTATTTTGCTATCCGAGCTCCACCTGAAGCTTTCAAAACTGAGAAAAGCCTGGTTAAAACAACAGCACAACACAACCTACCTACTTCCTTTACACAGCACCATTTAATGAATTAAAGCACATCTTTTTAAAAAACTCAAAATAGGAATTTCACAGTCTCTTTAGGGCAATACATTTAATACACTCACAAGATTTCAAATGAAAAACATACATTATTCATGCTACAGATTTTTAATCTTCCTTGAACAACACACACACACACAAAAACAGTTTTCAAACTACATGTTTTAATAAGAGGAATGTGAAATCTCATTTTGACAAAACAGGTTAAAAAAAATAAAACCAAAAATAAAAAAGAAGAAAAGAAAACCAACTTGGAACTACTCCAGCACCAGCAGATTTCCTTAAGGGCAAAACAAGGGGGGGTAGGGGGTAGGGAGGGACATGTAAGAGTAAACCAACCCTGACCCCTACCCAAATCCCCTACTCTACCCTACTCTGGGACTCATACAGTTACCTTACAGTTACCTTCCTTTCTGGCACTTTCCTCTTTCTGCTTTTAAATTTTTTTTCTATCCAAACTTTCAACAAAAATTATAAATAGAGGTGTGTCACTGAGTAACAACTACTACAACATGCTAACAACAAAAAAAAGCCAATTTATTCCATGAATGTTGAAAGAGGGAGCTACGGGGTGACGCTATAGCTCAGTGAGTAGGGCACCGGCCCCATATACCAAGGGCGGTGGGTTCAAATCCAGCCCTGGCCAAACTGCAACAAAAAAAATAGCCAGGCATTGTGGCAGGTGCCTATAGTCCCAGCTACTTGGGAGGCTAAGGCAAGAGAATGGCCTAAGCCCAGGAACTGGAGGTTGTTGTAATCTGTGATGTCATGGTACCCTACCGAGAGCAACAAAGTGAGACACTGTCTCTAAAAAAAAAAAAATTAAAAAAAGAGGGGGCTAGGATTAGGTGAAATTTATTTTTACATTCATTCATTCATTTATGCATGTGTACCTTTGCTTGAAGATTAGGGGAAATTTAAAGGGTCGTGGGAAAACAGTAGAGCGTGTGTTTCATTCACTTTACTCTGGTTTTAGAGCATAGGAATTGTGACCAAAGGTTAGGATAAGTAATTAAAGATTCCAAGAAATGCCCAAACGTTAATTACAAATGGAAGATTACACTACTGAAGAGCTTATGGTAACATGGAAAAATATTTAAGTTATAAAGTTAAATGAAAAAGTAGGATATAAAACTATATACAATATGACGTTCAACTATATAAAAACCAACTAACCAAAATATGCTCTTAAAAAAGCTGAAATAAACAGTGAAATAAAAAGTTTAAAATCTTAATTGTGGTTATGTTTAAATAGTGTATCTACAGTGATTTCTTTTCCTTCCTTTTCTGTCTTTTCCAAATTTTTCTCTAGTGGGCAGATTTTTTTTAAAAGACTATTAATTACAAAAGACTAAATCTAACATAAGTATTGAATCTGAGTTAATGAATTTAAGCCCAGACTATAAGGAAGGATCTATGCATTTATAAAACTATTAAAAATAAACAAAAATTGCTGGCTACTCCATGAATCACTGTTAGGAGTAACTCAGCAGACATTGGAAGGACTCTGAGCCTCTTTTCCAGTCAAGTGAAAAAGATGTCACCAGATCCTGCCTGATGAAAACTGTTGAACTCAGTAGAAATGTCACAGATTTACAAAAAGGAACAGAAATACCCACGATTGGCAAAAATTTACTTACACTACAGTAGTTCATTAATATTAGAATTAAACATGAGGGTTTTCTCCTTTCTGTGTAGATGTTAAGTTATAAAAACATTTTTATCACAGTAACAGTAGAAAGCCAGTCCTAATTTAGAAACAGAAAAAAACAAAATTGCAACAACAGTGGACCGAGAACAGCACTGAATTTAGAAAATTATAAAAAGGGCTTTCTATACAAATGATTCCCTTTAAGACACTTGTTTCCTGTACACACTTTGAAGCCTCCCCCTTCTCCTACAATAGAAAAAAAGAGGCAAAACCTCCAAGTGTTTTCTACCAAAGTATCCACTGGTTTGCCCATCTGGCAAACACCGACTGAAGGCTCATAATGTGCTAGGCACTGGGGTCTCAAAGAGAAGAGAAGACTTTTTCCCTGACTCAAGGTCATCTCAGTCTTCCCAAAGCAGGAAGCAGACACAACACTAACTATGATACATCAATTAAAAGCAGATGCCACTGCTTAGCTTACAATTAAAGGATATACTGCAATTCTCACTTGAATGATTTCTACAAATACCCTCTGAAACACTGAAACTTTCCTGACTTACTAGGAGGCAAAAATGCAAATTATTTTCTCCTGATAAGTACTTTCTAGAAAGGGCAGGCATTAAATTACACTTTGTGATGTTTGCCCCTAACCATCACAAATGCCTAGTGATGTCAGTTAACTTTTCTTTTTAAACAATGGATCATATTTAACTCCAAGAATGACACATTTTGAAACAGAGAGTAAGTGACCAGTCTAATATCCAGATCAAGACTCATCAGTACCACCAAAGGTTGAATGTAGCAGTACAGGTCTCAATTAAATCCTTCCACCTCCTTTCCCATTCGCTGACTTTCAATATGCTCCTGCGTCAGCCGCTCCAGGTCTTTCTGCACATTTGGGTGGTCTTCCAGATCTTCATAGAGTGATCTGACGATGTCCAGTCTCCTGTAATTCTCAGGCCTGACTAGGCTTCGTACAACCTGGAGGCATCGCTCTTTTAGGGTATACACTGTAAATGCAGAAAATCAAAAATATTCAGGGGCACACTGAGGTCTTGGGACAGGGCTGAGCAGCGGCCTTTCTAAGCATACCAATTACCTTTACCACACATGGATCCCACTTGGGTGAAAATAAAAAAATGCGTGTGAACACTGTGGCAGTATGTTACGCTGATAGCCCCCAATGGACACCTCATGCCACTCACACCCTTCTATAGTAACTTCCCCTGGTGAAGGGCTGAGCCTGGGATTTACTTTAACTAAATGTGGATGAAGTAATATTGGCAATTCTGGACTTAATCCTTAAGGACTGGCAACTTCTGCTTTTATACTCTTGGGAGGCCTGAGCTAACCTAGGGAGAGACCATACAAAGAGGGATAAGCCCTGAGACTACCTGAAAGACAGGCCCAGATCTCAGGAAACCTGCCAACAAAAAGCAGCCCTCCAATGACTACCAGTCATCAGAATAAACACCCAACTAAGCACAGCCTAGACCGCAAAATTATTAACAAATAATATGGTGGTTATGAATTTGGGGGTGGTCATCACATACTAACAGATAACAAAAATAGTGTGTAATTGTTTTTTGTTGTTGTTGTTTTTCTGAGACAGTGTCTCACTTTGTCGCCCCTAGTAGAGTGCCCAGCATCATAGCTCATAGCAACCTCTAACTTTTGGGCTCAAGCAATCCTCTTGCCTCAGCCTCCCTAGTAGCTGGGACTACAGGCGTCCATCACAACACCCAGCTATTTTTAGAGATGGGGGTCTCACTCTAGCTCAGGCAACGTGAGCTCAGGCAATCTGCCCACCTCAGCCTCCCAAAATGCTGGGATTACAGGTATGAGCCACCACGCCTGGCCTGTAATTAGGCTTTGAGGGAACTCAATTCCTATTTTAAACATACTGAGAATTTACTCTTTAAGGGCATTCTAAAAGGCAGATTTACCAAATTCAACTTATCAATACTCAATATTGTATACCCACTTCCTTCAAACAGGATTTATATAAACATATTAGTTTGACACTATGAAGCCACAAGTATTTAGGTTTTTTACCCCACAAGAACATAAGTTTCAGCTCGGCACCCATAGTTCAGTGGTTTGGTTGGGCAGCCACATACACTGGGGCTGGCGGGTTCACACCTGGCCAGGGCCTACTACAACAATGACAACTACAACAAAAAAAAACCCAGGCATTGTAGTGGGTACCTATAGTCCCAGCTACTTGGGAGGCTGAGGCAAGAGAATCGGTTAAGCCCAAGAGTTTGAGGTTGCTGTGAGTTGTGATGCCACAGCATTCTCCTGAGGGTGACATAGTGAGACTCTGTCTAAAAATTAAAAAAAAAAGGAATATAACTTTCCTAGGGTTGAACCTAATAAAATCAAATATATAGTGAAGCATGATGCTAACCTTCAATTTGATGATTTTTTTTTTTTGAGACAGAGCCTCAAGCTGTCGCCCTGGGTAGAATGCCGTGGCATCACAGCTCACAGCAACCTCCAACTCCTGGGCTTAAGCGATTCTCTTGCCTCAGCTTCCCAAGTAGCTGGGACCACAGGTGCCCGCCACAATGCCCTGTTATTTTCTGGCTGTAGTTGTCATTGTTGTTTGGCAGGCCCTGGCTAGATTTGAACCCGCTAGTTCTGGTATATGTGGCTGGCACCTTAGCCGCTTGAGCTAAAGGTGCTGAGCTGATTTTTATTTTTTAAACTCTGATTGGCACTGTGAGCTTGACTGGATTAAATTAAAAATGTAACACTAGAAGTCAGCAACAAATTAAGCCATGATATCTCATGCCCTATACCTTGTTTTTCTCCTGGGATTCCAGGGCATGATTATCCTCTGAGGCTGGGGAATCAAAAGGATTTATAATTTGACTGTTATGCAGAATTAATATACAGTGTGATCATTTAGCCTGTCTCTTAGGCTCAAAGATCCCACATCTTTGCTCAATATAGAACAAATTATTTCTACTTTATTTATAATGGAAATAGGACACACAAAGGTTAGACAGCTTGCTTAGCATCAGGCAAAAACTGTTAAGGACTGGCCTCCTTCAAGAAGTGGCCTATCCCTTACTTATTAGAACAAACCACCGTATCTTTTTAAAAAGTAAGATCAAAACATCAGTACCTGGCAGTGTGATGTTAGCAAAAATAGGCTGTCCATCAACATTGAGAGATGGCACAAATAATTCAGTTTGGTTAACCAGAAGCCCATCATATGTCCCTGCATCTCTGAAGAGCCAAAGGTGACCTGTCAAGACAAGCAGAGGCTATTATGGAGCCACACTGGTCTGAATCAGCATACCTATTTTCTCCCTTTCCTTTGACCTATGTGAAATGCTTGTTTTTAAAGTTAAATATCCGATTGGGCGCCTGTGGCTCAAGTGGCTAAGGCGCCAGCCACATACACCTAAGGTGGTGGGTTCAAATCCAGCCCCAGCCCGCCAAACAATGGCTGCAACCAGAAAAAAAAAAAATAGCAGGGCATTGTGGCAGGCGCCTGTGGTCCCAGCTACTTGGGAGGCAGAGGCAGCAGACTCGCTTGAGTCCAGGAGTTGGAGGTTACTGTGAGCGGTGATGCCACAGTTCTCTACTCAGAGGGACAGCTTGAGGCTCTGTCTCAAAAAAATAAAATAAAATAAAATAAAATAAAATAAAGTTAAATATCCTACAAAGCCCTCCCAATAATGTTATTTCATTCCATCCTCACAAGAGATCTATTTACAGGCTCAGCACCTGTGGCTCAAGTGGCTAAGGTGCCAGCCACATACACCTGAGGTGGTGTGTTCGAATCGAGCCTGGCTCACCAAACAACGATGGCTGCAACCAAAAAAAGCTAGGTGTTGTGGCGGGCGCCTGTGGTCCCAGCTACTTGGGAGGAGGAGGCAGGAGCATCGTGAGTTGGAGGTTGCTGTGAGCTGTGATGCCACAACACTCTACTCAGGGCGACAGCTTGAGGCTCTGTCTCAAAAAAAAAAAAGAGATCTATTTACAGATGAGAATACAGGTCTGAAGAAGGCCAGTGACTTGCTCAAGGTAAAAGAGACAGTAAGCAGAAGAGCATATACTTGAGGCTCTAAGGCCTGCATTCTCTGTGCTGTGGTGGCAAAGCCAAGCCTGGGTGAAGTACACGGCTGCAAACGACGGGGAGCACTGCAAACTCTAGACAGAAGGCCACTGACTCCTTAAATCCGAGCTTCTCAAAAACCAGAAGGCACAAAACATGCATAATCAAAGAAGCCAGACAGAAAAGGGTACATTCCACATTAACAAGCAAAACTAATCTACAGTGTGAAATATCGTAAAGTGGTTGGCCTCGGGAGGGAGGGGATTGAATGGGAAAGGGTAACCTATTGGGGTGACATTTATGTTCTAATCTATAACTTGATCTAGGTGTTGCTACGATTGCCAAAACTTATTAAATCCTACAAACTATGCATTTCACTGTGTATAAATTATTCCTAAATTTTACTTTTTCATTTATTTGAGATAGAGTCTCACTTCGTCACCCTCATCACAGCTCACTGCAACCTTCAACTCCTGGGTTCAAGCGATTCTTTTGCCCCAGCCTCCCAAGTAGCTGGGACTACAGGTACCTGCTACAAGGCTCAGCTATTTTTAGAGACGAGGTCTTGCTTTTGCACAGGCTGGTCTCAAACTCCTGAGCTCAGGCAATTCACCCACCCCAGCCTCCCAGAGTGCTAGGATTACAGACGTGAGCCACCTCACCTGGCCTTTCTGGAGTATAAATTTACTACTTCACTCTCTGTTTATTCCAGATCAACAGGAGTCTGGGCATCCGGTTAGAGTGCCGGCCCTGTGCACCAGTGGTGGCGGGTTCTAACCTGGCCTGGGCCTGCAGTACTATTAAGTTACATAGTGTTTTTTATAAGGTTAAAGTCAGGGTTGTAGTTCTGGCCTTCACCCAGAAAGTGTGCAATATACCTGTGCTATGTACCCACTGGGTGGGAATTTACCCAACTCCTTATGCCCCTCCCTTACTTGTATTTAACTGAATTTTTCTCTCACATGAGCATGTAGTTGTTAATCTACTGATTCTGAGTATTGAGTATGTATGGTGCTTGCCTTTCCATTCTTATGATGCTCTGCTTACGAGAATGTTCTCCAAATCCATCCAGGTTATTATAAAAGATATGATACCTCCATCATGGCTGAATCATATTTCATCATATACATCTACCCCAGTTTATTAATCAATTCACATGTTGAATGGAACCTGGGTTGTATCCACATCTTTGCAGTTGCAAATATTGCTGCTATAAACATCGGAGTGCAAATGTCCTTATGGTAAAATGTTGTTTTTTCTTTTGGTAGATACATAGTAATGAGACTGCAGGATCAGATGATAGATATACTTTTAGTCCTTTCTGTACATGTTACAACAGAGGCTTTACTAGTTCACAGTCCCACCAATAGTACGTGGGTCTTCCCCTCTCTCCCCACCCGCACCAGTATCTGTTGCTTTGGGACCTTGTGTCATGAGCCATTCTCATAGGGTAGGTGATTGTTAAGGCTTTGTTGTTGTTGTTGTTACTGAGACAAAATCTCACTGTCATCCTCAGTAGAGTACTGTGCCATCATAACTCACAGCAACCTCAAACTCTTGGGCACAAGCGATTCTCTTACCTCAGCCTCCCTAGTAGTTGGGACAACAGGCACCTGCCACAATGCCCAGCTATTTTTAGAGACAAGGTCTCACTCTGGGTCAGGCTGGTCTTGAAGCCATGAGCTCAGGCAATCCACCTGCCTCAGCCTCCCAAGTGCTAGGATTATAGGCATGAGACACCCAGCACAGCTTCACAGAGGTAGGTAATATCTCAAAGTGATTTTGATTTGCATTTCTGTGATGATTAAGGATAATGACTTTTTTTTTTTTTTTTTTAGAGACAAGAGTCTTATTTTGTCACCCTCAGTAGAGTACTGTAGTGTCACAGCTCACAGCAACCTCCAGCTCTTGGGCTTAGGAGATTCTCTTGCCTCAGCCTCCCGAGTAGCTGGGACTACAGGCGCCAGCTACAATGCCTGGCTATTTTTTTTGTTGCAGTTTGGCCGGGCTGGGTTTGAACCCATCACCCTCGGTATGTGGGGCCAGCGCCCTACCCACTGAACCACAGGCACTGCCCTAGGGATGATTATTTTTTCATGTATTTGTTGGTCATTTGTCCTCAAGAGAAAAGTTTCTGTTCATGTCTCTTGCCCAGTTTTTTTTTTTTTTTTTTTGTGACTGTCTCAATTGCCACGCTGGGTAGAGTACCACTGCGTCACAGCTCATAGCAACCTCAATCTCCAGGGCTCAAGGGATTCTCTTGCCTCAGCCTCCCAAGTAGCTGGGACTACAGGCGCCAGCCATAACACTTGGCTATTTTTTTTCTTGCAGATGTCATTGTCTTTAGCTGGCCCAGGCCAGGTTCCAGTCCGCCATCCTCACTGTGTGGCCGGCACCCTACCCACTGAGATACGGGTGCTGCCTTTTTTTTTTTTTTTTTTTTTGAGACAGTCTTACTCTGTCACCCTCAGTAGAGTGCCATGACATCACATGGCTCACAGCAACCTCAAACTCTTGAGCTCAAGATATCCTCTTGCCTCAGACTTCCAAGTAGCTGGGACTATAGGCATCCACCACAACACCCAGCTAGCTTTTCTATTTTTAGTAGAGATGGGGTCTCCCTCTTGCTCAGGCTGCTCTCAAAACTCTCCTGAGCTCTAACAATCCACTTGCCTCAGCCTCCCAGAATGCTAGGATTATAGGTCTAGTCTAATTTTTAATGGAGTTGATTGATCTTTCCCTGTTAATTTGCTTGAGTTCTTTGTAGATTCTGGTTATTAGCCCTTTGTTGGATTCACAGCTTGCAAATATCTTCTCCCATTCTGGAAGTCATCTCTTTCCTTTGTTGGGTTCTCAGCTGTGGAAAATCTTTTAAACTTGATCAGGTTCCATCTGTTCACTTTTGTTGTGGCTGTGATTGCCACTGGGGTCTTCTTCATAAATTCTTTCCTTGCTGGTAAGATTAAGAGTTTTTCCCTAGCACTCTAGGAGGCCAAGGCAGATGGATTGCCTGAGCTCACGAGTTTGAGACCAGCCTGAGCCAGAGGGAGACCTCATTTCTAAAAATAGCTGGGCACTGTAGTGGGTGCCTATAGTCCCAGCTACTAGGGAGGCTGAGGCAAGACAATCACTTGAGCCCAAGAGTTAGAGGTTGCTGTGAGCTGTGATGCCTTAGCGCTCTATTGAGGGCGACATAATGAGACTCTGTCTCAAAAAAAAAAAAAAAAAAAAAAAAAAGGAAGGAGCGAAGATGTCGGAGTGAGGCATGCAGCTGGTGACTGGCCTCTGGGCCGGCCCCTAGGAGGCCAAGTTCGTCTCTCTGGCCTCGCAAGGTTCCTTATCACAGGAAGACCGTTTTCCTTGACCTTTAGGCATTTTTGTATTCATCTCAAAAACAAAATACTAAACTCAGGACTTGGAAAGTATCTCTGTGTTATCTCCTACAGCAGGCAGTTCGACTTCCTTTATCCAGCCACTTTCCCTATTCTTGAAATGTGGATATCTCTTCTCTACACATTACCTCCATGATTTTGAATGGAAAAGACCAGGCTGTTTGTTCCACCACTCAGATTCAACACAGAGAAGCCCCTAAGATGTGTTTATCCTCTGTACTTCTCCAGGAAGAGAGAAGCAACTGACATGGGTCTTCTGCTGCTATTTGCTTAATTGTGAAGAAATTATTTTGCAACCTAAAGGCTAATGTTTCGTTTGAAATAGGTGCTTAGATTGGTGGTATTTGTGAATGTTTTATTGTTTGTTCCGAATGAGAAGACGAAATAAATAGCAAGTATAGATGACTTCAGGGTTTTTAAATGTCTCCCAGTTTCAGCCACTATCATGATAAGAACAGTTGAGACTGCAGAGTAAATTCCAAATATGCTCATTTGCTGCTAACTTGTTTTGCATTCTGTGAGGGGTCCCAAGCAGAAAGGCGATAGCAAACATTTAAGATTTAAGACCAAGTCATGCTTAAATTTTTTTTTTTAAGAGACAGAGTCTCACTTTATCACCCTCAGTAGTGTTGTGGTGTCACAGCTCACAGCAAACTCCAACTCCTGGGCTTAGGCGATTCTCTTGCCTTAGCTTCCTGAGTAGCTAGAACACAACACTTGGCTATTTTTTTTTTTTTTTTTTTGAGACAGAGTCTCACTTTATCACCCTGGGTACAGTGCCGTAGTGTCACAGCTCACAGCAACCTCCAACTCCTAGGCTTAGGCGATTCTCTTGCCTCAGCCTCCTGAGTAGCTGGGACTACAGGAACCCACCACAATGCCCAGCTGTTTTTTTGTTGCAGTTTGGCCAGGGCTGGGTTTAAACCTGCCATCTTCGGTATATAGGGCTGCTGCCCTACTCCCTGAGCCACAGGCACCACCCTGTTTAATTTTTTTTTTTTTTTTTGAGACAGAGCCTCAAGCTATCCCCCTGGGTAGAGTGCTATGGCTTCACTGCTCATAGCAACCTCCAACTCCTGGGCTCAAGCGATTCTCCTGCCTCTGCCTCCCAAGTAGCTGGGACCACAGGTGCCCGCCACAACGCCCAGCTATTTTTTGGTTGCAGCCGTCATTGTTGTTTGGCAGGCCCGGGCTGGATTCAAACCCGCCACCTTAGGTGTATGTGGCTGGCGCCTTAGCCGCTTGAGCCACAGGTGCCGAGCCCATTTAATTTTTTTATAGAGAGATGGAGTCTTGTTATATTGTCCAGGCTGGTATCAAACTCCTGGGCTCAAGCAATCCTCCCTTCTCCAACTCCCAAAGTGTTAAGATTATAGGAGTAAACTGGCTGGGAGTGGTGGCTCATGCCTGTAATCCTAGCACTCTGGAATAGCTGGGCGTTTTGGCAAGTGCCTATAGTTCCAGTTACTTGGGAGGCTGAAGCAAGAGAATCGCCTAAACTCTGGAGTTGGAGCTTGTTGTGAGCTGTGATGCCACAGCATTCTACCAAGGGCGATAAAGTGAGACTGTCTCTACAAAAAAAAAAAAAAAAGAATTCTAGCACTCTGGGATGCCAAGGCAGATGGACTGTCCTGAGCTCACAGGCTCAAGACCAGCCTGAGCAAGAGCAAGACCCTGTCTCTAAAAATAGCCAGGCATTGTGGCAGGTGCCTGTAGTTTCAGCTATTTTGGAGGCTGAGGCCAAAAGAATCCCTTGAGTTTGAGGTTGCTGTGAGGTATGATATCATGGCATTCTACTGAGAGTGACAAAAGTGAAACTGTCTCAAAAAAAGAAAAGAAAAAATAAATATTACAGGAGTAGGGCGGTGTCCGTGGTTCAAGGAGTAGGGTGCTGGCCCCATATACCAGAGGTGGTGGGTTCAAACCCGGCCTGGCCCAGAAACAAAACAAAACAAAGATTATAGGAGTAAATCACCACCTAAAATCTAATATATCAAGCACAGATTTATTTTAAGTTGAAAACAAAATTCATAGAACTCAGAGAGTACAGAAATGTTAAATGTTGATCCCTGTTAAGTATTGTGTCCTCCCTCATCTAACATTAGGAGAAGTTTGGTGTAAAAGTTTGAAAAGCATTAGCTTATTAAGGATACCAAACTCAAAGAGGAAAGATCCATCATTATCCTTATAGGATGATTGAAAAAATTGCATCAGACTAGGACTACTTTTCTGCCTCCAACTTTAGGTATGGCCTAGTTATACCTCACCTGGATTTTTTTTTTTTTTTTGAGACAGACTCTCACTATGTCACTGTCAGTAGAGGGCCATAGCATCACAGCTCACAGCAACCTCAAACTCTTGGGCTTAAGCAATTCTTGCCTTAGCCGCCCAAGTAGCTGGGAGTATAGGTGCCCACCACAATGCCCAGCTATTTTTTGCTGCAATTGTCATTGTTGTTTAGCTGGCCCAGGTCAGGTTTGAAACCGCCAGCCTTGGTGTATGTGGCTGGGTCTGGGAGCCCAGCCCCTCACCTGGATTTTTATAACAGCTGTCTGTTTCCTCACCAGTAGTTTTCTACCTCCAAATGGCCTTGCAACAGGAGTGAGCTTTTCAGGACAATATGTGACAATGTCATCTCCCCACTTCCAAACTTTCAATGACTTTTTTTTTGAGTCAGAGCCTCAAGCTGTCACCCTGGGTAGAGTGCTGTGCTGTCATAGCTCAGAGCAACCTCCAACTCTTGGGTCTAAGTGAAGACCTTAACATTGGTAAAGCAGCGCTCGGCACCTAGGGCTCAATTGGCTAAGGCACCAGCCATGTACACCTAAGGTGGCAGGTTCAAATCCCCAGCCCGGCCCGCCAAACAACAATGGCTGCAACCAAAAAATGGCTGGGCATTGTGGTGGGCACCTGCAGTCCCAGCTATTTGGGAGGCTGAGGCAGGAGACTCACTTGAGCCCAGGAGTTGGAGGTTGCTGTGAGCTGTGATATCATAGCACTCTACCCAGGGGGATAGCTTGAGGCTCCGTCTCAAAAAAAAAAAAAAAACATTGGTAAAGCGGGACACCATTGGGGAGGGGCGGGGCCTGGGTGCGGGGCCTGACAACAATGCAAACTTTGATAAGCAGTTCTTGATAAGCAGTTCTCAACAATTATTTGTTACTATTAAAGTTTAACATTATAAAATTAACAAAAAATAATATAAAACGCATATCCTGGTGAAATAGCCACATGGCAGCTGAAAACCGTATATTCCCTTCCTGTTCTCCCGTGTTCCCTAGCTTATCATGCATTCCTTCCCAAAATCGAGGCTTTTTAAAAACGCCACAGGACACAGGACAAATTGTTAAAAACTGGAACTGACCTGCCAAAAGCGGACGTCTGTTTAGTGTAAGCGATTCTCTTGCCTCGGCTTCCCAAGTAGCTGGGACTACAGACGTCGCCACAATGCGCAGTTATTTTTTGGTTGTAGTTGTCGTTTGGCAGGCCTGGGCTGGATTTGAACCTACCAGCTCTGGTGTATGTGGCTGGCTGGCGCCTTAGTCACTTGAGCTACAGGTGCCAAACCCAATGACTCTTTTTACCTAGGGATAAAATCACCTTTTGGGCTTCCTCTGCCAAGGCTCCAGGTCTTAGGCCCTGATCAACATTTCTATAGTCCCAATGTAAAACTCTCAACTACTCTTTAGGGCTGGCTAGCTCCTACTTATCCTGCTCCCTTTCTTCTCTCCCTTAACTGAAACCACATAACTCCTCTCCTCACTGTAGCAACAATCAAGACACTGGCTGGTTCTTTTTTTTTTTTTTTTTTAGAGACAGAGTTTCATTTTATTGCCCTCGATAGAGTACCGTGCCGTCACAGCTCACAGCAACCTCCAACTCCTGGACTTAGGCGATTCTCTTGCCTCAGCCTCCCGAGTAGCTGGGACTACAGGAGCCCGCAACAACCCCCGGCTTTATTTGTTGCAGTTTGGCCAGAGCCGTGTTTGAACCCACCACCCTCGGTATATGCGGTCGGTGCCCTACGCCCTGAGCCACAAGCGCCGCCCAACTAGCTGATTCTTGTTTGTCTCCCCAGCCGCAGTGTCCTCCATGAAGGCACGGAATTGGCCCACTGGGGCTCATCAGTATTGAATAGATGAGCGTTGGGACTGGAGCACATCTTTTAAGGAAAAATAGAACGGAAGGGAGAGAAACTCTTTCAAATACTTCTTATTCAGTCTTACAAAGAAGAAGGCTCTGCCATTTACTAGTAGCGTTACTTTGGAAATGTCACATCCCTGGGGCCTCAGTTCCTCATCCGTAAAATGGGAATAATAACAGTAGTATCACCTGCTCTCCAGGATGATGGAGGGGATTCAAACAGATGGTGCTATCGTTACTGTTGAGATCAGGCCTAGCGCTCTGGGCACGGCGCTCAGCACCGGCACCTAAGAGCGCTCGCCGCACCCCAGGACAAAGTGGGAGGCGCGGTGGGCCCCGTACCTCGGTAGCTGTGGATGCGGCGGCCAGTGCCGGGCTGCAGCGTCGGATAGGGCTGCGGCTCGCCATCGAAGTTGAGCCACACAGGCAGCACCACGCGCGGGCTGCGGTTGCAGAAGATGACCTGGGAGGGCTCGCGTGAGTTTACCGAACGTAGCACCGGCCGCGGCCGGCCGGCATCCATCTCCTCCTCGGTACCCGACTCCTCTGGGTCGGACTCTTCTGGCCCAGACTCTTCAGCGCCCGACTCCTCGCGGCCGTACTCTTCAGGGCCGTATTCTTCGGCGCCGCCCTCAGCCTCAACTCCGTTCCCAGCCCTCCAGGGCATTACCTCCGGAACCCAGACGCCTGGGGCCTGGCTGCCTCGAGATTCCGGATCCGGACGTGGGGCGGGGCGGGGCGTGCGTGCGTACGTACGTGCGTACGTGCTCCTGGCAGGCCTGCGTACTCTTTTCGCTTTGCTCTTGGTAGGGGACGGATAGACACTCGCGGAAATAGCCCCCTCTAAACTGTGCACATGCGTACAAGGATATTCCAACCACCTGGCAGGGCTGGGGTGCGGCACGCTTGTCTCTGTATTTTCATTACAAAAAGGTTACCTCCTGTAAGATTTTGATAGTTTCCTTACCTTCTTTCATTCTCTTAAGACGTTCACAGTTTTTGCCCTGTCACCTGCGCTGTTAAGAATTTTGTAACTATGGCTCGACGCCCGTAGCACAGTAGTTACGGCGCCAGCCCCATACACTGAGGGTGACGGGTTCGAACCTGGCCCGGGCGAGCTAAACACCTGCAACAAAAAATAGCTGGGCGTTGTGGCCGGCGCCTGTAGTCTCAGCTACTCGGGAGGCTATGGCAAGAGAATTGTTTAAGCCCAGGCGTTTGAGGTTGCTGTGAGCTGTGACGATACGGCACTCTGCTGACGGCGACATAGTGAGACTCTGTCTCAAAAAAAAAAATTTTTTTTTTTTTTTTGTAACTAGGCCGAGCGCCGTGGCTCACGCCTGTAATCCTAGCACTCTGGGAGGCCAAGGCGGGTGAATTACCTGCGCTCACAGCTTCGAGACCAGCCTGTGCCAGAGCGACAATCACACTCCGTCTCTAAAAATAGCCGGGCACCTGTAGTCCCAGCTACTTGAGAGGCTGAGGCAGGAGAATCAATCGCTGGAGCCCAAGAGTTTAAGGTTGATGTGAGCTATGACATTGTGGAATTCTACCAGGGCAACAAAGTGAGACTCTGTCTCCAAAAAACAAAAAAGAATTTTGTAACTAATCAAATTTGTCTTTTCTCTACTTTGGGTAACAAAATTTAAAATGTACGCCACAGTATATATGTGAAATATTTCCCTCCTACCCTGTTTACCCCAGTGCCCCCCAAACAGTCCTGAAGGCAACATGCATTACCAGTTTTTTATGCTTCCTTTCAAAGGTATTTATGCATATGAAAACACTTAAACAAGTTGAAGACATGTTATTTTTTTTTACTTTTTTGCAGTTTTTGGCTGGGTCTGGGTTTGAACCCACCACCTCCAGCATATGGGGCCGGCGCCCTACTCCTTTGAGCCACAGGTGCTGCCCATTGAAGACATTTTATATCACTACCATTTTATACCACTACCATTAATGGAAATTCACTATCATTTGTCATAGAATATAGCAAAATAGGCTCTGCACCTGTGGCTCAAGCGACTCAGGAGCCAGCCACATACACCAGCCACATACACCCGAGCTGGAAGGTTCAAATCCAGTCTGGGCCCACCAAACAACAATGATGGCTGCAACCAAAAAATAGCCAGGTGTTGTGGCAGGTGCCTGTAATCCCAGCTACTTGGGAGGCAGAGGCAGGAGAATGACTTGAGCCCAGGAGTTGGAGGTTGCTGTGAGCTGTGATGCTACAGCACTCTACCCAGGGGAACAGTTTGAGGCTCTGTCTCAAAAAAAAAAAAAAAAAAGAATATAGCAGAATATGTTAAAATAAAAACAACAGTTGTTAAATTTTTTCTGTTGTCTGTTAAAGGCTCTCACTGAGGCTGTATTGCTTGAGTCAAAAGGGTTAGCTCAGTGTTAGATGTTAAAGAACTTCTGATACCTAACCAACTTTCTCCTGGACATGATCAGAAGGAGTAAAGAAAACTGAAGAGAGAATAACTTTTAATACTCTCTGCCCCCTGAAATTCAATCTCATATCACGTAAATACTGCATCACCCCCTCCAGTCACAGAGTGCCAACCAGGCAGGTAAGAGGGAAGCAGTTGAAAACGCAACCCGCCTTGGCTCTCCTTCCAGGTCTAGCTTCAGATGTGTGCCATGTTGGGCAAACAATTTAAATTCTCAGAGGCTTTAATTCCTCATCTTTTTTTTTTTTTTTTTTTAGAGAGAGTCTCACTTTATTGCACTTGGTAGAGTGCCATGGTGTCACAGCTCACAGCAACCTCCAACTCCTGGGCTTAGGCGATTCTCTTGCCTCAGCCTCCCAAGTAGTAATTCCTCATTTTTGAAACTGGCATTTTAGAAAAGTACTTATGTCAGGCCGGGCACAATAGATTAAACCTGTAAACCTAGCACTCTGAGAGGCCAAGGTGGGTGCATTGCTTGAGCTCAAGAGTTGGGGATGAGCCTGAGCAAGACGGAGACTCTGTCTCTTAAAAAAAATAAAAATAAATAAAAAATAGAGGAAACTAGCTCAACATCATGGCAGGTACTCGGAGACTGAGGCAAGAGAATTGCTCAAACCAAAAATTTGGGGTTGCTGTGAGCTATGACACCAGTCACTCTACCCAGGGCGGCAAAGTGAGACTCTCTCAAAAAAAAAAAAAAAAAAGAAAGAAAGAAAAGAAAGAAAAACATAATAGAAAAAAAAATTTTTTTTTGCAACTGGCATTTTAGAAAAGTATTCATACCTATAATCCTAGCACTCTGGGAGGCTTTGTCACCCATGGTAGAGTGCCATGGCGTCATATAGCTCACAGCAACTGCAGACTCTTGGGCTTAAATGATTTTCTTGCCTCAGCTTCCCAAGCAGCTGGGACTACAGGCGCCCACCACAATGCCCAGCTATTTTTTAGAGATGGGGTCTTGCTCTAGCTCAGGCTGGTCTTGAACTCGTGAGCTTAGGTGATCTGCCTACCTCAGCATCCCAGAGTGTTGGGATTACAGGCGTGACACACTAGAAATTTATTGCAGTTATTGAGGCTGGTAAGTCCAAGATTAAGGCAGCAGCAGACTTGGTATCTGGAGAAGAATCATTCTCTATGTGCCTTTTTTTTTTTTTTTGGAGACAGAGTGTCACTGTGTTGTCCCTGATAGAGTGCTGTAGTGTCACAGCTTACAGCAACCTCACAACCTCAAACTCTTGGGCTCAAATGATTCTCTTGCCTCAGCCTCTCTAGTAGCTGGGACTATAGGCACCTGCCACAACACATGGCTATTTTTGTTTGTTTGTTTAGCCTGGGTTTGAACCCACCAGCCCCTGTGCATGTGGCCGGTGCCCTAACCTCTGGACTACAGGCATTGAACCATATGCCTTCTTTTTTAAATTTTATTTTTATTACTTTTTTTTTTTTTTGAGACAGAGTCTCACTTTATTGCCCCTGCTAGAGTACAGTGGCGTCACAGCTCACAGCAACCTCCAACCCCTGGGTTTAGGCGATTCTCTTGCCTCAGCCTCCCAAGTAGCTGGGACTACAGGCGTCCACCACAACTCCCAGCTATTTTTTTGTTGCAGTTTGGCCAGGGCTGGGTTTGAACCCACCACCCTTGATATATGGGGCCGGCGCCCTACTCACTGAGCCACAGGCGCCGCCCTTTATTACTATTTTTAAGACTGTGTAGCCTTGGGTAGAATGCCATGGCGTCATAGCTCACAGCAACGTCAAACTCTTGGGTACAGCAATCCACTTGTCTCAACCTCCTGAGTAGCCGGAACTACAGGCACCTGCCACAATGCCTGGCTAATTTTTCAGACAAGAGTCTCACTCTTGCTCAGGCTGGTCTTGAACTCCTGAGGTCCCATGATCCACCTGCCTTAGCCTCCCAGAGTGCTAGGATTACAGGTATGAGTCACTGTACCCAAATCCTTTAATTTATTCTATACCCACTGCCACTGAGCCCAGGACTGTTATCTCTTACTAAAAACCCACCAATGGGTGGCGTCTGTGGCTAAGTGGGTAGGGCACTGGCCCCATATACCGAGAGTGGTGGGTTCAAACCTGGCCCTGGCCAAACTACACCAAAAAAATAGCCAGGCATTTGGCAGGCACCCGTAGTAGTCCCAGCTACTGGGGAGGTTGAGGCAAGAGAATTGCCTAAATCCAGGAGTTGGAGGTTGCTGTGAGCAATGTGATGCCACAGCACTCTACCAAGGGCGATAAAGTGAGACTCTGTCTCTACCAAAAAAAAAAAAAGTTTAAGAACTGAATCCAACTTTTATCTTTCTAATCTTTCTAAGACAGAGTCTCATTTGTCCTGGGTAGAGTGCTATGGCATAGCTCACAGCAACCTCAATCTCTTGGGCTCAAATAATTCACTTGCCTTAGCCTACTGAGTAGCTGGGACAACAGGCACCTGCCACAGGGTATGGCTATTTTTTAGAGACAGGGTCTTGCTCTGGCTCAGGCTGGTCTCCCAAAACTCCTGAGCTCAAGCAACCCACCGACCTGGGCTTCCGTAAGTGTTAGGATTACAGGCTTGAGCCACCAAGCCTGGCTGAAGTTTTTATTACAGTGAAGCAACTGAGAACAATTTGAATTCAGAAAATCTGGGGACAGATTTCTGAATCTTTAGTCCCTCTGAAATTGTCTCTTCAAAGTTCAAATAATCATCCTGTCAACTTGTTTTGTTATAAAAATTAAATATTATGCTTTTCAAAAAAGAATGATTCATCAAACCTAAATCAAAATGTAAAATCTAATTTTATCATCCTGAGTTAGGGTGAAGTGTTATTATTCCAGAAAGGCATAGTTGAAGAAATCACACTTTAGGGACAAAAAAATGTGGTTTAACATAACACTATTTCTTGACTGCAATGAGCTGTGATCAAAGATGTGTGGGACTTGAGAATAAAATCTCAGTTCCTGAAGCATTACCAAATAAGGTCATCCTAAAGGGAGATAGCTGCTTTTGGGTCCAAAAGCAACTCCCACCTAGAGATAGCTAAAGAAAGTGCTAGAATGGACTAAATTTCTTTTTTCTTTTTGAGACAGTCTCACTCTGCTACCTGGGCTGAAGTGCTGTGGCATCAGACTAGCTTAGAGCAACATCAAACTCCTGGGTTCAAGTGTTCCTTTTGCCTCAGCCTCTCAAGTAGAAGGGACTATGCACCCACCACAATGCTGCCCGTTTTTAGAGATGGGGTCTTGCTCTTGGGGGTTGGTCTCAAACTCTTGAGCTCAAGGGATCCTCCCTCTTCTGCCTTCCAAAGAATAATTATTTATTTATTTATTTATTTATTTGCAGTTTTTGGCCGGTGCTGGGTTTTAACCCACCACCTCTGGCACATGGGGCCAGCGCCCTTACTCCTTTGAGCTACAGGCGTCGCCCCCAAAGAATAATTTTTTTTCTTGAGATAGACTCACCCTGGGTAGAGTGCCCTGGCATCATAGCCACAACCTCAAATTCTTGGGTTTAAGAGATCCTCTTGTCTCAGCCTCCCAAGTAGCTGTGACTACAGGGACCCACAACAACATCCGCTACTTTTTGTATGCTTAGTAGAGACAGGATCTCGCCTTGTTCAGGCTGATCTCCAACTCCTAAACTCAGGTAATCTACCTGCCTCAGCCTGGCAATGGTAGGATTAGAGGGATAAGACATCATGTCTGGCTAAATTACTTATTTTTTTTTTGAGACAGAGTCTTATGTTGCCCTCTTCACCAGTTGTCCTGGATCAAGTGCTGTGGCATCACAGCTCATAGCACCCTCAAACTCTTGGCCTTGGCCTTAAGTGATACTCTTCCCTCAGCTTCCCAAGTAGCTGGGACTGCAGGTGCCCGCCACAACACCTGGTTATTTTTTTGTTGTTGCTGTTGTCATTGTTGTTTAGTTGGCCCAGGCTGGGTTTGAACCCAGGATCCTGGGTGTATGTGGCCAGCGCCCTACTCACTGACCAATGGGCACTGCCTAAATTAAACTTTTTTTTTTTTGAGACAGAGCCTCAAGCTGTCCCCCTGGGTAGAGTGCCATGGCATCACACCTCACAGCAACCTCCAACTCCTAGGCTCAAGCGAGTCTCCTGCCTCAGCCTCCCAAATAGCTGGGACCATAGACGCCCGCCACAATGCCTGGCCATTTTTTGGTTGCAGCTGCCATTGTTGTTTTGGCAGGCCCGGGCTGGATTCAAACCCGCCACCTTAGGTGTATGTGGCTGGCACCTTAGACACTTGAGCCACAGGCGCCCAGCCCTAAATTAAATTTCTTAAGCAGGACTTTCAGACTGGGCAAAAAGGCTGATGCCTGTATTCCTAGCATTCTGGGAGGCCAAGGGAAGTGGATTGCCTAAGCTTAGGAGTTTTAGACCAGCCTGAGGAAGAGTGAGGCCCTGTCTCTGAGAGGCTGAGGCAAGAGGATCATCTGAGCCCAAGAGTTTGAGGTTGCTCTGATACCATGGCACTCTACCCAGGGCAACTGGTGAAAAGGCGTTTAATTCTAACATGGGCCTATAATTCCTCAAAAACTATCTAATGTGGGCCAGGTGTTGTGGCTCACACCTATGATCTTAGCACTCTGGGGAACCTAAGAAATGGATTGTTCAAGCTCAGGAGTTCGAGACCAGCCTGAGCAATACTGAGACCCTGTCCCTACTAAAAATAGAGAAAACTGAGGCAAGAGGATCACGTGAGCCCAAGAACTTGAGGTTTATAATGCCAGAGCACTCTACTCAGGGTGCCACAAGGAGACTGTCTCAAAAGAAAAAAAAAAAAAAACAGAAACAAACAAACCAATTATCTATATAAGGCAGTGAAAAAGCACTGGAGCTCGGTACCCATAGCACAGTGGCTACGGTGCTAGCCACATACACTGAAGGTAGTGGGTTCAAACCTGGCCTAGTCCAGCTAAACAACTGCAACAACAACAACAAAATAGCTGGGTGTTGTGGTGGGTGCCTGTGGTCCCAGCTACTTGGGAGGCTGGGGCAGGAGAATCGCTAGAGCCCAAGAATTTGAGGTTGCTGTAAGCTGTGATGGAGGGCAACAGACTGAGACTGTCTCAAAAAGAAAAAAAAAAAAAGAGCACTGGACTAGGAATGAGAAAATATTTCAGATCTCATTACCACATTCAAAATTTAAAAAATGCTTGTAGCAGTCTGTGTCAGTATGTCTGGATTTAAACCCAGTACTTCCCTTTACTTTGTCTGACTTTGGGCAACTTTTGGCCTGTCTGAACTTGTTCCTTACCTATTAATGAAGATAAGAATGCCTACTTCTACTTCAGGGCAGTGTCTGTGGCTCAGTGGGTAGGGCACTGGCCCCATGTACCAAGCATGGCAGGTTCAAACCCAGCCCTGGCCAAAGTGCAACAAAAAAAAATAGCCGGGCATTGTGGCAGGTGCCTGTAGTCCCAGCTACTCAGGAGGCTGAGGCAAGAGAATCAATCACTTAAGCCCAGGAGTTGGAGGTTGCTGTGAGCTGTGTGATGCCACGGCACTCTACTGAGGGCGATAAAGTGAGACTCTATCTCTACAAAAAAAAGAAAAATGAATGCCTACTTCATGCTTGGCGCCTGTGGCTTAGTGGCTAGGCCACTGGCCACATGCAGCCAAGCTGGTGGGTTGGAATCCAGCCTGAGCCTGCCAAACAACAATGACAACTACAACAAAAAAATAACCGGGCATTGTGGCAGGCGCCTATAGTCCCAGCTACTTGGAAGGCTGAAGGAAGAAAACTGCTTAAGCCCAAGAGTTGGAGGTTGCTGTGAGCTATGATGCCATGGTACTCTACCAAGGGTGACAAAGTAAGACTCTGCCTCAAAAAAAAACAATGAATTAAAAAAGGCAGTGCCCATAGCTCAGTCGGCAGGGCCCTGGCCACATACACCGGAGCTGGCGAGTTTGAACCTGGCCCAGTCCTGCTAAACAACAATAACTGAAACAACAACAACAAAAAAAGTTGCTGGGTATTGTAGTGGGCACCTGTAGTCCAGCTACTTGGGAGGCTGAGGCAAGAGAATCATACTTAAGCCCAAGACTTTCAGGTTGCTATGAGCTGTGAAGCCACAGCACTCTACCCAGGGTGATAGCTTGAGATGCTGTCTCAAGAAAAAGGAAAAGAGGGAAAAAAAATAAAGAAAAACTAGCTAGATGTTGCGGCAGGCACCTGTAGACCCAGCTACTTGGGAAACTGAGGCAAGGGGATCTCTTGAGCCTAAGAGTTTGAGGTTCCCGTGAGCTATGATTCCAAGGCACTCTACCTAGGGCAACAGAGACTCTTATCTCAAAAAAATAATTTGCTTTTCAAAGAAAGTAGACATTTATCTTGTACCATATAACCCTAATAGTCTGTCCTGGATTACAGTTAAATCATGTGGATACTGGCATTTCCACAGACTATAAGCATCATGTCTGATTCAATGCTGTGTCTTTTATTAGAACATGCTTACACAATATGTACTTGGTCAATGTCTGCTGATTAACCAAATGATTCCCAGAATGAATTGTCAGCTGAATATATAAAGATGGGGGCTTGGGCTGGTAAGCCACTTAAGCTTTGAATCAAACAGCTACATCTGAAGGTTTTAGGTTAGAATAATAATCTTACATGTCACATTTCTGTGGAGTAAGTAAGCCCATTTATAGCTTGTCTGCCCATCACAATCACAGCAGTCAGGTAAGTCGAGGAGTTTATTAAGGGAATATGAGGCACAGACACCTCCACTGACAGGAAGAAAACTCTGAAAGTGTCCCTTCAAGCCAAGTGAGGGCCTGGCTTTGACCTCCCCCAGATGACAAGAAACTGGTGGGTTAGCAACAACATTCTCTGGCAGCCACACTGCCAGAGGATGAGTGCCTCAGCCAGGTTGCCACCTCCCCCACCTCCCACCAAAGGTGCGGAAGAGAAAAAGACTGTATATAGATTCAGTGCAGAGGCAATGAGAGGTAAAGAGAGTCTGAGAGAAAGAAAGAGATGTGGTGAGGACCTTCATAAAGAGTTCTAAGATTTTGGCTCTGAACATCTCAAATACATTGACAAGTAGTTTGACAAAATGTTACTGAAAAGGTAAAATGCCAAGAGTTGCCCTGAACTTCTCCCTATGAGGCACATCACACCCCCAGATGCATATGGCAGAGCCCAAAGGCTACATTTTTGAAAAAAGAAAAACAAGAATAAGCCCTGTTGCTCTTTGAGGAGAGAGGAAGGAGCTGAAGGCTGCTGGGGCCTTTCCCACGTGGCCTGTGTTCTGTCAAGCAACTTCCCAGCAGCAGCATGGCATGCTTCTAGGTGAGTGTTTCACCTTTTGTCACCTGTCAAAAAAAAAACCTGACATTTAGATAAATTCAAAAAGATTAAAGGCATCTAGAAAAATCTTACTTATGATCCTAGGCAGTGACAAATGGTAGAAAGGAAGACAGATTTGTAGCCATAGAAACCTGGCTCAAATCCAGGCACAGTACTTAACTTCTCTAAGCCTGTTTTTTCTTTCAGGATTTTTTCAGCAGTAAGTGTACATATGCATTCTCTCTTGGATAGCCCTTGCCCATCATACGTACCCGTGCTTCAATGTATTCTATTCTCCGTTCAAGGGCTGTCAATTTCTCGTTTAGTGTTGCAAGTCTTGAACGACAAGACATATCTGGTAAAAAGAGACTAATATCAGGATTATTGTCACTCCAGACACAGACACACACACCCTAGTATACTGAGAAAGAGGAATAATATATAAAGTACAAATGGGGGGAGCACCTGTGGCTCAAGGAGTAGGGTGTCAGCCCATATACTGGGGGTGGCGGGTTCAAGTCCAGCCCCGGCCAAAATTACAAAAAAAAAGTACAAATGGGAGTGGAAGGGTAAGATGAGAAGTTTCTTAGGTATACAATTGCCTAAGGTAGCTCTGCTGAACTTCCTATCAAGTGTGGTAGGCAGAGAATAATGGCCAAAGATGTCCCTCCCCTTATCCCCAGAACCTGTGAACATGTATCGTACATGGTAAAAGGGACTTTGCAGATGTGATTAAAGTTAAGGACCCTGGGATCCTGGGATTTATCCTAGATGATCTAATTGCACCCAATCTAATCACAAGTTCATAAATGTAGATGAGAAAGGCAGAAGGGGGTCAGAGATGAGATGAAAGAAGGAAAAGAGACGAAGTATGAAAGGGACTCATCCTGCCATTGCTGGCTTTGAAGATGAAAGAACCAGCTCGGCGCCTGTGGCTCAATCGGCTAAGGCGCCAGCCATGTACACCTAAGGTGGCGGGTTCGAATCCCCAGCCCGGGCCCGCCAAACAACAATGATGGCTGCAACTAAAAAATGGCCGGGCGTTGTGGCGGGTGCCTGTGGTCCCAGCTACTTGGGAGGCAGAGGCAGGAG
>CAUYQV010174944.1:0-29126 GCA_963574575.1 Galagoides demidoff | reverse complement strand
CACTTTCTCACATGCTCTTTGATCTTCAAATTTGATAATTTTTTCTCCTTTTCTACTGTTTATAAAAAGTGTGGTAAAAAAACACAGCCCTTTTATGAATCTAATTTATAGCTCTCAAATGAAAGATACAACTTAATTCTATTTCTGTTATTTTAATAATTACCATAAAATTTTAAACAAGGCTATTTCTATTCTCTTGTAGAAAAATACAAGGATTTAAGAATATGTTAGTTATTTCTTGAGTAATTGACTTGGTAAGTACTCTTAGGAAAAGGTAAGTGATGGTGGGAAGGCTTGGCCTATTTCAGTTTTACTGACTGTGCTTCTAAATATCTCCAAAAGCATTACGAGGGCTTTGGACTTTAGGTGAGTGTTCCTGTGTGTGTGTGCAAGTCCATTTCTTAGTTTTTTGAAATTAGAAACACTTTGGATTTTATAAACTTTCATTTTGACCTCTGCATTACTTTTCTCTTTGGGCTATTGACAGGTGAATTACATTAATGATTTTCTTGCAATGAATCATCTATAAAATCGTCCTTGAAACTGTACCGATTCTTTTTCATTCTTGCACAAATATTCTCTACGCATCAACACCCAGGTGCTGTCGTAGGCACCAAAAATGAGCAAAGGAAAAAGTCTGCCCTCACCAAGCTGCTGTTTGTCTGTGTGAGTGACAGATGGTCCAAAATCATGAGTAAACAAGGTATTCGACCATTTACGGAGGTGACTAGCCCTGGGGGGAAATGAAGAGGGAAATGTGCCAGATCCCTCCTGGAATCTCTGGCCACATTCGGAGACGGTGTGTTCTGTGCAGAGTCTGATGCCCGTGTGCTGCTTGCTCTGAACTCTGCCTTACGATTGAGATTCTTTCTTCCTCATCTCCCTTCATACAGACCTCGCAGACTGTGCTGGAAAAGATGGACAGCAAGAAAACGTTTCTAAATGTTATAAAACAATAACAAAAAATTGTGTATGACAATTTCTAAAAATACATACGAGTGAATAAAATGTAGATACAATTTAAATCACCATTTTATAGAAAACAATAGACAAATGTAACAGATAAAAATGGGATAAATTCACCCAAGAGGGGAGGGAGGGGAAGGCCCGGAGGAGGGAAGGTATTGGGTGGGACCTCAGCTACTGTGCACAATGCAGTGGCACATTTTAAAACTATTACGAGTAGAGTATAAATGCCTGACCACAACAAATAAGTAAGTGAGGTGTTGGTTATGTTAACAAGTTTGATGTAGGCTTTCCACAGTGTATAGCAAATTATCACATTGTACCCCATAAATGCATTCATGTACATTGTTATGATTTAATAAAAAATTAAGAAATAAATAAACTTCTCCCCTTGGGGCTGGGCACTGTCCACCTGCTCTCTGTGGCTTCTGCTCACAGCCAGCCTCCGGCTCTGTTTCTCTGTCCTCTGGTTCAGTGTCTGCCCAGCAGCTGGCAGGATCTGAACTCTGTTCAAGTTCTGGCTTCCTGCCTGTCTGGTGCCCACTACAATGGAAGCTTCCTACCTGCTGGCAGCTTCTTACTGCTCATGTCCTAGTAGGACCTAGGACAGTGTCAAAGTCAATTATTCCAAGAATTTTAGAATAAACAAACGAATGACTAGGTGAATGAATGAAGTTGCCACACCAGCGCTGGAATTAACTGAATTTAGGTGGGAACTCTGTGTCTTTCCGTCACATCCTCCTCCTTGTGACCCTTTCTTCTGCACTTTATTTTGAGGAATTGTCTGCAGGCTTTCCCTCCATGTCCCTGCACCCTCCACACAGTACAAATTCCTGCCACTTTTCTTGTGGTTTTCACTTCATAACAGTTTTATTATCTTAAATGGTATCCTCCACCGCTCTTCTTTATTTTTATCTTAGTTTGTAATGTTCTCTTTTTTCTCACAGTTTTGTTTTAAGCTATTTCTTTCCTATTCCATTTCTCTTTAAATTTACAGAGAATTTAAAGAAGCATTTGCTGGGGTGATTTTTTTCCCTGATTTTTGGAGCTATCTTTTGAATGTGTGTCCTCTGCTGGCCTTTCCCTGATAAGCTGGTTCTTCTCTTGGGTCCTGTCTTTGTTAGATCTTTTTGGGAAGACTATTGTTCATCTGTAAATGGGGACGATTCTATCAGGCCCTGGTATTTACTCGAGAATAACAGAAGACAACCTGAGGAGGGGTTCATGGCGCCGTGCCTTTGTCTCACATGCCTTCTGCATCAGCCTCTCTTCTGGGGGCGAGTGCTTCTTACCTTCCCATTCAGCACTTGGGCAGGACTTGGCAAGGCTGAGAGTGAAGCTGATGCTTTTTTGTGGTATTGTTTTCTGGTTGGTTAATTGCTACTAGCTTATCTCTGGTTAGTAGTTGTAAAGTGGATTGCTGTTTCCCCTTCATTCTCTCCTATGTTTATTTCTATTCCATACTCTTTGTCCAGCTGGGTATTTAAAAACTGATCCTGTTTCCCTGGAGTCCTTGTCTTCAGCTTTGCCTTCCTCCCGCTTCTGCTTCTCTCCAAGTTATTCAAGACCTTCTTATGACTTCTGGCCCCCGTTCTGGTTCTTCAGAGGGAAGTCTCTGCTCTGAGCACCTGCCCCAGATGTGGCTGTGTATGTCTCTGCTAGTGACGTCTCGGCTCTGGGTATCCATCATGTACACGGTCATTTGTTTCTGTTTTGCATGATTTATTATGTGAGATTATGATCATTTCCTACTTTTAAGGAAGCTGGAGTTTATATTCCATCTTTCTTTTGTGGGTGGGGGTTCATAAAAGGCTGCCTGACTTCCTATTCACTGGGGCAACTTTGGGAAAGGCAGAGTGAACTTCACGGGCTGTGCTGGGTGAGGGCCAGCGATGGAATGTGGCTTTGTACAAATGCACGTCCTTTAGATCCACATGTCCCCGAGTGGTTCTTACATGATTTCATTAAAATTGGAAAGAAGTTACAGCCAGCACGAGCATAGTGTTTGTAATGATTTGTTTTGAGTAACTTGCTGATATTTCAGGATTCAGCAAAGGCTGATAATTTGTGGTAACTGCTGGAGGCAGAGAAAACCAACGTTTAATGGATACCTACTAGGTGATGATTGCTTTACATCTGTTACCATTCAGCTCAGTCTTCACGACAGCCCTGCCAGCTGGGTATTATCATCTCCATTTGGTGCATCAGGGGAGTTGCTGGAGGTGGCCTCCCCAGTGGGGCTACTGTGGCTCCATCTGTGTGGGGACGTCTCCACCACCACTTCTTGTCTTTCTTGGAAACATTTGGCCTTATCGGGCCCAAGTGAGTAAAAGGCTTTCCATCATTTTCATCTTCGTGAATGTGTTGGCATAGGGGTTACTGAGGGGCCTCACCTGTAGGTTACAGCTGTGGGATGAGAAGTACTGAGTGGCAGTGAAGAACAGGTGGGCTGTCCTCACCAGTGGTTGTATCAGGGCTAGAAGGGCCGGGCTAGGAGCACACGCAGGCAGAGAGGCGTCTCATGCACCCTGTACCCCCCTGCACGGCCTGTCTCCTGCAGGCTGCATCGGCCATTCTTTGGGACCTTGGACAACCACTGCCTCCCTGACTCTGTAACCTCCAAGTACCATAGGTGACTCCTCCATGCAGAGAGTGTGCTCGGGTCCTGGTGTTCAGTGTCTGTGGGTCGAACGAATAAAGGAATTCATGACAGAGAGAGTCGCTGAACTCACCACACACACCCCGAAACCCCTCTCTGCTGTTAACCTCTGCGGCCCTCAACCATACAGTTAGGGGTCATGATGCTGCTTAAGACGTGGGTCCAGGTGTTCACTGGGGACATGTTCTGATGTCTTTCTGTGAAGAACAGAGAAGTAATAACTAAACCCTGCGTTTGTATTGGTTTCTCGTGTGTCAGACAGCCCCCTTCCCCCGAAGAGCTTGTACTTGGGGAAGAGTTCTTGGAGGAGGGAGCGAGGAAGGGGGTGAGAAGAGCACAGGAGGCTGAGTGCCCGTCTCCCCGTGTTCTGGTTCTGACTCCAGGAACCCGGGGTACGTTACATTACATGGGGAAGGGGCGAGATTGTAGATGGCATTAAGGTTGTGACTCTTTTGACTTTAAAATAGGGAAATTATCATGGATGATGGGGCAGGCAAAGCAATCACAGGGTCCTTCAAAGGGGAAGGGGAGGGAGAAGAGGCTCGGAGCTGTGGCCTAGAAGGGCCCAGCCCATTGTGGCCGGTTTTAAAGATGGAGGAAGGAGCCACGAGCCAACAAATGCAGGAGGGACAGGTGAGGGAGCAGGTTCCCCCCTCCAGCCTCAGAGAACCACGGCCCTGCCAGTGCAGCCCAGTGAGACGCAGGTTGGGTTTCCAGCCTGTAGAACTGGAAGGTCATCTGTGTTGTTCTTGGCCAGTCTGTGTGATTTAGTGCGACAGCAATAGGAAATGGAAGGTGAGTGAAGGCGGGGCGGGGGGGAGCTGGGATTGGCGTTGAGTTGTCCACGCTCACCTCCCCATCTGGGACAAACATTGCTTGATGTCTTCCTTGTGTTGCCTGAATTCTGAGTGAATTACTTGGGCTTTTGTCTGGGTTTAGGAGAGCTTCTTGGTCAGATCCATTAGTTCTCCCACCTGTTGAGAGTGGAAGGAACAAGTAGAGAAGAGCACCGTTGCCCGCTTTGTAGGGAACCTCCAGTGTTTGTTGAGAAAATGAGGAAGAGAAAACAGCTGACCTCATTTGTGAGTATTTAGTCTCCAATAAAGTCAGCAAAGAATGATTCCGGTGGGTTTGACACAGCAGCAGTTAGACAAGGGTTGCAAAAATGCCTCTTGGTCCTTCATTGGAGATTCTGCAGGCATTTAAAACCCTCTCTGAATGTGGAACACGTTTTATTTAAATTCCTGACACAGCTGCAGAAGTGTTAGCATTTCAGTTTTGGCTTCAAAGTTTCTTCTTCCCCAGCTAATAATGATAGTGGCTCGGCTGAAGGAACAGTAAAGTTCACGAGCCACATACTCATGTGCATACCTGTAAATACCCGTGTACACACATGCAAATATCCATGTACACACATGCAAATACCCATGTACACACGTGCACACATGCACACACTCAAACACCCACGTGCAGACGGCTTCCCAGGGCTCTGTTCAGTAGTGGTGGGTCCACTGGGTGTTCGTTTCTGCAGGTCTGCCCGTGCTCTGTGTTCGTACAGCAGGGTGGCCTGGTACAAGCATTAAACCAATCCAGACTCTCCTGGTTCTATTGTGTGCCGGGTGAGGTGCTAATCGAGTTACACTTAGGTGTGTCATCTCACTTAATCCCTAAAATTGTATAAACTAGGCGGTATTGCTACCTGCATTTTAAAGATGAGAAAGTAAGCTCCAGCGTCTAAGTGAAGTCACACAGCTTCACACCACAAATCCTCCGACCCTAGGCTGCGTAACGCCAAGGGGTTAGGTGCTCGCTGGTCAGACAGCGGTGCTGCGCCCTGGCTCCGCCACACGCTAACTGCATGACTGCAGGCAAGTTGCTCAATCTGGCTGGGTCCTAGTTTCTTGGTGGAAAATGGGCACAAAAATAGTCCCTACCTCAGAAGGCTGTTTATGGACGAAATGAGAATACAAGGAAAGCACTTTGAACAGTGCCAAACACTGAGGATGTCCTTACAAAATACTAGTATTAGTATATCCTCACAGCTGACTCTATAAATGGAGACGTCAGACAGTGAGCTAAGGCAGCTAGTGACCCTTTTGTAAAAGGTGGACAAAATTAATGGCAGTGATAACAATTATCCAAAAATATATTTTAAAGAGAATTATTAGGTTATAGCAGTATAGCTAGCACTATTTGCACCTTCTTCTTCTTAATATTTTCTATAGTGTATGTGTGTCACTTTGATCAGAAAACAGAATGTATCCTACAATAAGCAAATCAATAGAGGTGAGAAGGTACGAGTGGGGCGGGCCAGGGCGGAGGGGAAGAATGCTGACGGCCAGCAGGTGCTCCCATTTACTCCATTTTCCTAATGTTAGTCTGGATGGCTAATGGCATTTTTGCATAAAAAATGCAATGTGTGACTATTTCTTGCCCTTCAAAGCCTTACTGGAAATGAGAACTCTAAAAACTGTTGATGGAGAAGATTTTTAAATATTGTACTTATTTTTAAAATTACATGGAGTAAAATGTCTTCTTTGTAGTGCACAGTTCCAGGAGGTCTGACCAGTGCTTTGAGTCACGTGTCTGCCACCACGATGGAGGCAGAGCAATTCCATCCTCCCTCTGCTGCCCCTCTGGGGTAAAACTCTCTCCGCCAACCCTGTGGACACTCAAAGACAGACAGGGCAGTGGGAATGCTTTATGGAGGAAAAGGGCAAGGCTCCAGATGAGCCCTGATAGGAAGTTGCAGGGAACTGCGGCTGGGCTAACTAGAAGCCGGGCATCATGCCTGGTTGATGTGGGAGGCATATGTGACTTGCTCCTTTGGTTCTGAGTTGGAAGCTGGTGGGGTGGGGTAAAAATGCCCAGATCTGGCAGTTCCTGGCCATGTCCTGACCATTCTGGGCTGATTGCTGCAGAGGCTTCAGGTCAGAGTTAGAGTGTCATTCATGTAAGGGCCGGCCGTTGCCTTTTGTATATTCAGCCTCTCACTGTTTTTTAAGGGAACCAATGTGTCTTCTGTTGCTTGTTCTTGAATAGCATGAAACGCCCCAGGTGGGTGAGAGCTGGGAGATGATTAGAGGCACTTTGAAGGCGGGCAGGCTGGGCTCCCTCTAGGGACTATTTGGGACCAGTTGTAAGAAACGAGGCCCAGAGAGGTTCAAGAACCAGACAGGCTCTGGTCCCGCTCATACTATTGTGGCCTCAGTATGTGCTGGTCCTAGGGGAGCTGGACACAGCTGGCTTTACAACTTGTCCCTCTGGCCTGGGATGGCGTCCCAGCCACGGGTACCCCTGGGCTTGGCAGACGGGGCCACAGGAACAATTTGCTTTTCCTTCCCTGTGGCCCAAGCCAAGTGTGGATGGCGGCCACTGTGTCTCCTGATCTTGTTTCTTGTGTGGCTATGATAGCTTCTGCCCAGACTCAGCCAAGGTGAGTACTGGTTCTGCTGGAGCCCAGGGTGGAGCACATCCTGTGGGGCCACTATGACCCCAGATTCAGCGTCTGCTAGAGTGAGAGGCCCTGCCAGCCTGTGCTGATGCCTTGGGTGCCCAGTGCCTCTGTGTGCAGGGTGCTTGTGGGGATGTCCAGGCAGGTGTCCTGTGTGCATCTGATGCTCTGTCGCCTTTGTCCACTGGGCTGTGACCACTGGTGATTGGAGTTGTTTGGTACTTGGCCGAGAGCAGTGGGTCCAGCGGCTGGGGTCAGCACCGCAGCAGTGCCACCTTTGTACACCTGAACTGGCACCTTTCATGGTTGAAACGGGCAGCGTTGGCCTGGATCTGTGTGAATGGAGGAGGAGAGCCACCAGCAAGAAGCCCGGGGGTGACAGTGGCTTTCAGAGGGGCCACAGCCAGGTCCTGCTCTTTCCTGTTTCCTTCTTCCAGGATCTCTGGGGTCCCCCACAGGGTCATTGCAGCCTCCTGCCCTCCCTCCAAGAATCATTCTCCAGGGAGTCCCTGGGGCACGTGGGCCTATTATATCTGCTGGTGACATGAATGTGATCCTGGCTGCCCTGTGATTTTAGGGAAATACTTCTTTCCTCAAGACTTTGATACCCTCCAAAATGTAAAAACATGTTTGGAATGGTTCTACCAAGCTATTTATACCATGGCATGAACGCGCACCAAAGCTCTCCCCATGGGCAGGTTTTGATGCGTGGAAGCTGCAGAGGAAAGAGAAGGGTGGGGAATTTGGATGAGGTTGGAGGGGCTTTGGGCTTCCGGACAAACCTTGCCCTGTCCCCGTGGGTCAGTCAAATTCCTAGTGGTGCAACCTGCCAGTGGGAGAGGCCCGGAAAGGGGATTTTAAGGTGCTTGGGCCTCTGTGAGTAATCGTGCACAAAGCCAGGCCCAGAGCTCCTTCTAAGAAAGACCCCCTTCTTCTTTGGGGATAGATGGAAAAGGGTGCTGTGAGGAACATTCCGAGGGTCCTGCTGCCTCCGTGGTGATGTCCTGCACCCCTTGTAGGTCTTGGTCCTGTCACCACCTTCCACTGTCCCCAGGAGCTATTGCACGGACCAGGGAAGCCGCATTCTGGCCACATCGCCTTCTCTGTTCCCCGAGGCCTGGAGCATCTCTTGAGCAGTTGCTTCACCACCTGGTTTTCCTCCTGGTGTGTCTGTTCAGTGTTCATCTTAATGTTTGTCTTGTGTTGTTCTTAAAGATGGTTATCACCAGGCCAGGAACTAAGAGAGACAGTCAGGAGGGACGTGGCGGGTTTGAGTCTTGTGCCTTTATAGCTTGTTTGGTGCTGAAGTTGCTGCCAGGCGCTCTTCACGCACAGTCCACGGATGCTTTTGTCCTCATCTTGTTGTGCTCACCTGGGTGCAGGCAGCACTGAGGGCCTCAGCAGGCTGTGCCATCCGCCGCTTAGGGGACCCAGCCATGGGAAAGCCCTGACGTCGCATGACGGGGAGCGACCCCACAGTGCATCGGGCAGGTGTTAACGGCTCGATTCTGACTCCCCGACCCCACAGTGCATCAGACGCTGTCAATAGCTCGATTCTGACTCCCGAGCTGATGTTCCTGCATCTCGTTTCTCTGCAGATCTCCTGTTTGGGGGGATGGCGACTTCGACTGCCAGATTCGAAGAGAAAAAGCCCATAAAGTTCGCAAAGGCACAGTCACATGTGTAGTTTTTTCTGGGCCGCAGCTAGAGAATGAATTAGATGTGGGCACTGGGGCCCGTCTCTGCTTTTTGATTGTTTAAGACTCAGAAATGCCCAGATTTTTTGAGCATAGAATCATCCTCAAAGTATAGTCCAAAGGCCTGGAAGTCTGGCTTGTGAAAATGATGCCTCCTGATTTCATCTTAAACGTATGTTTCCTTTTTAATGAGGACCGTGGCCATGTATGCATCGGTGAGGAAGGTACCACGTGCTCCTGTGGGCAGAGGCACAGCTCACAGTGACAGCCACACCTTCAGTTAGGTTAACCTTCAGACAGTCTTTTTTCTCATCTTTTAAAAATTCTAAGTTAGAAAACCCAACCGTCGTGATTGAGGACGGCTGTGCACGGTTCCTTGTTAGGAATGGGTTGTGTTAGGGGCCCCATTTACAACACAGACCAGCAATCCAAGGGCTTCCACGCCATTGGTCACAGCTCCTGTCAATGCCTTGTGGACTCCACAATCACAAAAACGCCCCTCCCAGGACCCCTGGGTCCCCCAGATGCTGGGCTGATGGGTCTGTGTCTCCCACAAGTGGCGAGCCAGCTATTCCAGTTTGGGAAAATAATGGCAAATGGATTAAAATCCCAATACAGTAGAAACTTTGTACATTGACCACCCTGCCTCCCTATAAAAGGACTATAACAACCTGGTCCATGTACAGAGGTGGTCAACACAAGGAACTAGGTCTATTGTCTTGACATGTGTATGTGGGCATGTCCAGTCTATGAAAATTAGATCACCTTGTGGTGGTCAGTGTAGGAAGGTGGTCAGTGATCGAGGCTCTGCTGTATTTGGCTCACTTTGAATTTGAAAAGTATTCTTTCACATCCTTTTTCTGTCTTTAAATGTGGTTTTAAAATGTGCCATCCTGAAATACATCATTAATTTCTTTTGTTCATAGTGTAGTCAGGCATCAAATGTTTGGAAAGACTCAAACTTCTGGCAGATAAGTTGTTTATCTTACAGTTTGGACTTATTGAGAAATTTTAACATTTTTTTCTAAATAAAAAGCATATGTTATTTTAGTCCTAAAGTGATGGGTGTGGACTATTCAAAACACTGAATCTATCCCTAAGAGAGATCACTTGAACACACCGTTTAAAAGTAGCCAACGGTCTTTACCGTCATGTTAGTATCACAAAGAAAAGTTCTGTTTCTTCTTACTCCAAACTTTGTGCGAAGGCCTCACTGTCCCTCCGTACACTCACTTGCCAGCACACTGTAAGGGGCACAGTCACTTCTGTGATTTGGTACACAATTTTCTTCAACACAGAATCAGGATCAGAGACACCCCCCCCACCCCCCGCCCCCAATTCTCTGCGAGCGAAACCAGGTGTATCAATCAGGCACTGAGGTGGCCGCTCACTCCACCAGGCCGACTCCACGCACCTCTGTCTGCATCATTGCTCACGGGGTGATCACTGAACAGCTGCAGGTTCTCAATGCGCCCTCTGAGCATGAGCCATCGGTGGCAGCATGTCGGTAATGCCACACGATGATGCCAGCATCCATCTAGCTCCACGCTCCAGAGGCGTGGCCCAACAGCTCAGCGAAATTCCTGTTGGGCTGCACCCAGGTTAATAACCTCCTCTGAGGTTGTGACCTCCTAGAGTGATGTCATCAGGACGTTCGCCAGGAACTTCCCCTTCTCAGTCCCCGACCGTAATATTGTCATCACTCGTGGCCAGATTTACAAGGTCCTCGGTGTCACCCGAATCACTCTGTCTCTGCAGCAAGAGCTGTGATCCTGAGTGCTGTTTCTTTGTTTGGGTTTCTCCTCCTCTGTGTCCTTCATGCCACTAACTAAGTCACCATAATCACTGGGCGCTGGTGATATGCATGTTGGCCGGTTAATTAGAGTAAATTTTATCTTACTTCCTGCGGTTCTTGGCTGTTTTCAGATGCCTTTTAGAAATCCTTTCCTGCCCCAGATGTACATTCTTCCTGGGGTCCTGCTCAGCAGCGACAGTCAGTGTATTGGAGTATTTATGTCATTATGTCCCTATTAAATGTTTTTAAAATGTTAAAATAATATTTATTTTAAATATTAAATGTGAAAATAATCATTATTGGGACATTGACCCATTTTGGATGTTGGCGAGACAACACAGCACACTTATAACAACAAATGTGTGTGTGATAAGCAGAAGCAACACACAAATACCATGAAAACACGCTGGGCAAGGTGTGTGCTAGTCAGTGTAGCATTTCAGATTTGTGAAGTGCGTGTATGTAAAGTAGTTCACCACTTTCTTAACCACCACACTGTCAGCAGATCCCCTGAGCGTGGTGGAGAATGACCAGGCCCAGGGACTCCGTGCTTGTGAGATCACGTTAACCCTCACGGTGGGGGAGGTAGAGCCAGCAGTATCATCACTGAGAAAGAAGGCCGGCAGGCCTCCTGGGGGCCACGGAGCTGGGGAGGGCAGTGTCTAAAGAAACCCACCTGACCCAGAGTCTGGAGAGGAAGACACAGGAAGGGACGTAGGATCTTAGGAGATAAAGTTCAAAGTCTCTTGGGCAAGTCCCTTCTCTGTGGGGAACAAAGCAGAAGGATGAATGTGGATAACTGTGCCCAGGTGTGGACTTAACCACAGCCGTCCACTGGCCCAAGAGCAAACAGTCTCTGAAAAGTTCCTGCAAATTGGTTTTTCCATCGCATAAAAATTATCCACGTGACTTTGACATGAAAATGCTTTAATTTACAGCAGATTAAAATCAGAACTTTCAGAAAATGCCTTGTGTTCCCCTCACCCAGTGCACAGCTGCTGCTTCTGGGATAAAGGTGCCTGTGCAGTAGCCCCAAATTTGTAATTCTGTAATTCTGCATCAGGATTTATTAAAGGTCAAAGAAAATCAATCCAACTGTCTTTTTAGTGGAGTGTGTGGTGGGGGGACCAGCTCATCCTGGTGTCCTGGCACTTCCTGGTGTGGCACTAAGCACCCCGAATCCCAGGAAACCTGTCACGGGGGTGTCAAGAAAACCTATCCTGGCACACAAGGCAGATTCTGTCCTGGCAAGTGACGGTGACTCCTGTGCTCAGCTCACTGCAAGGGTAAAAGTCTGGTCTGTGTTTTCCCAGTGCCGATGTGTGGGGAGGTTATTCTGAAAGGCAGGCGGTCCGTGGGAGACGTGTGGACCCATGCTGATGATAAGATTTGGGACTAATGCAATGAATACATTGCTCATTTTTAAATTGAATAAATATAGTTCATTCTAGGCAAAGCTGCCTCTGTCATGCTGTCCCGGCCTATTAAAATTTGGATTATCACTTGTCTGTGGCAGCTTTACCTTTTCCAGTTTCCTCTTTCTAATGTTTTAATGTTTAGCATTCATAGACCCACAGCTCCTGGCTGCTGTCTTTCTTGCATTTCCTGCCTGCCCTATTTAGATTATTTTAGCAACTCTTCACACTTCTGCCCTTTCTGTGTGTCCTTGCACGGATGAAGGAGAAACTGGGATGTCAGAAGTCACCAGATATTATGCCATCGGCACGATCACTTCCTTGGGCAGAAGTGTGGGGTTTTTTCTCTCCCCTGGGGACGTCCAGATGCCCCACCCCTAGTTCTTCTACCCTAATCTCATTTCTTCCCCTAAAATTAAATCTATGTGTAGTTAATAAACTTGTTAGGGGTTAAAGTTTTTTTTTCTCTCCCAGTGTTCCCCATTCCTTCACTCAGATACAGGCATGAAATCGAGCAGGGGCTGCGTTGCAAACTCCTTGCATCATCTCTGACACCCCCTGCCCCCATCTGTGGTGTAAACTTGGAGCTGAACTCAGAGATGGGAGACCATTCGGCGATCTTTTCTGTAAATATGGCAAAAAGGCAGGGAAAAAAAGAACAATATCTAACAGACCCAGCTCCTGCGTCCAAGCAGACAGTTTAACCCCTGGGTCACTGTGTTTGTATTTCACTTATTGGATTGTTAATAGATTTTCTTCATTTGTGTGAGACATCGCGAATGATGTGCGGAGGCCGGCCGGCTCCTCTGGTGCTGGGACTGGAGGTCCCCCTGTAAGGAGATGGCGTTAAAAGCCGCTGGAGTTGCTGCCTCCTGACAACATCCCAGCTGTGGACTAGCGATCGCAATCCTCCGGCGGCAGTTTTAATTATCGGCACCGCGATACCATCAGCGAGTGTGTAATTACGTGTCAGTTTCCTGGCTGTTGGGTATGAAAAGTGGACCCAGTGAAATGATGATTGTGGAAGCTGTAGACTCATATTTAAACAATTCAAAATGTGTAACTGGCAGTGTCATTAAACAGAGAGAGCCTGACCCCAGCTGTCACTTACTTTTCCTTATGCAGATTTGTTCGTGCTGTCTGTCAAAAGAACTCCATGGGCTGGAATGGGACAGAGGAGGTGACATAATTCTCAGAGCAAAGAGGGCTGCTCTCCTTAACTCCACAGAGGTGTTCTTTTAGCCTAAACAAACACGACTGCTGAAATTGTAAATAAACCGAGACCATTACAGGAAATTATATAGACTTTTGCCGATGAATACACAAAGGCAGAATACCCAACAGTCATCCTTCCCTTAAAAAATGTGAATAAACTTTGCCGATTGCTATGCCCTTAAAGAGTAAGTGGCATGATGATCAGGAGGGTTCATTTTTGAAGCAGAGAATAAGATGACCCTTTTCATTTTAGTCCAAAATTTTGGGTGCAAGATGAAAAAGTCATTCTTATTTTGAAAAGTTCTTGGTATCAATAATGAGGAACGTAATTGGATCACAGACTTAAATTTCAGTATGGCTTAGGTTATAGGTTGTTATGGCCTCAAACGCTTTGAATCCAATTGGGAAAACTAAAATACATATGCTAAATAAATAAAGGTTAAGACAGAAGGGTGGGCTGAGAAGGGAGCAGTGTGCACCTCTGCAAATGTAATTACATGGTTCTGAAGCCCGTCACTGACAGACTCCTGGGAGACGGAGGAGGCACGCTCACTGTCGAAGTCCTGCCTTTGCCTGGAATGCCACAAAGAGCGCGTGGTAAGCAAGGGTTAAGTCTGCACGCATACAAAAATAAACGAAGGCAAGTTTGTAAAATGAACTGCAGAGGTTAAGCACGAGGGTTAAACTAACACAATGAGCTGTGAACACAAAGAAAAATGTTTCTTTAATTTTTAAAATGTTTTCATTTCTCATAATAAACTAGCAGTTGCATACAAACAACATTATTTCATACCCCGAAGACACTGCAATTTAAAGCTTTTGGAACTCAAATTGCTTCTAGAAGCGAGGGTGTAACTACAGAGGAGCTTTGGCGAGTGTGCTTTCTGAAGGGCATCGCATCACACCTCTGGTAGCACATCTGAAAGTAAACACTCGCACACACACACACAAGGTGGGAGGCATTTAAAACAGGGTCAACGTTGCATTTATTTCTAGTTTCAAAGGCAAAGTTACTGATTTTCTCACAGGCTAATGGAAGCCATATTAATTGCCGTGGTACGTTCAGATTTGAAAGTAATAAATAGGCACATATTAAATCCTCTAAGGATTAATTTGTATTTTATCAGCTGTGAAAAGGGCAATTTTTTACATATCTAGACTTAAGAGGTAGCCTTATTAGGCGTTCATTGGAAAACAAATTCTGCATACATTTTGTAGCAAGGTTTAAAAAAATCCCTTTTTCCCTCACACAAGTGGTATAGTGTAACTGGGGAAGCAATTAGTGTTTATACACTAGACAAACACAGCTTTGGAATTTTCTGGCTTATAAATATTTGTATGACTGGTTAAAGAAAAGAAATGGCAGAAAATGGCACAGTTACATTTTGTCATCCTGGACATGCAGGGGGCTCAGGGGTGGCAACCTGCATCGAGTGTCTGCTTGTGAACTGCCAAGCTATGCTGATCATCCTCCTTCCTTTACTGATAGAGAACTTCACGGACACCTAACACACCTGGGCTGGCTGTGGAGCAGGACGAGGGAGGCATGGAGGCCATTGTCCCAGGGTGCCATGGCCTTGGGGGCTGGCACATTGCCCTGCACTCCTTGTTGGGGGCTGGCAGCCCTCTGGCCAGCTGCATCTTATGGAAGTGGGGCCTCCTGGGAGGGTCCTGCTTTCCTACTGTAGATGAAGAAGAAGACAAAAAAGAAAGAAAAAGTGGTGAAATAAACTCATGTGTATGGCTACGCTTCCCTTTGGAAAAGAGGCTCGTTTCAATGACGCTTATCATATTTTCACCCAAGAAATGTTAAGTGGTCCAGTTAAATCAAGGAACCTGGAGGAAAAACAAATTGTCCTCTGCAATACGCTTCCCCGAATGGGCTGTCTTGTTTTATTTGAAAGGTCCCCGAGGAGAGCACTTCCACAACTTCTTTTGGAAGTCTGTTCTGCATCTAATAGATCTTATTGTCAAATGCTTTGTTAAACTTTTACTAGAATATGTGTATTGCACTCAGCATTCGTGAATCTCGAAATTCTATCAGGGAGGCACAATCAAATTGGTCTCCCGTGAGTTGTTCTCTGGCTGACGTGGAATGTCCCCCCCCCCCCCCCCGCTTCCAGTGTTTTCCAGGGAGTGAGCGGCCCCTCCCACCTCAGCAGCCATGGCCCTGCTCATCACGAAAGGGCTGTGGCAAAGAGCGTGGCCTGGGGGGGAAGGGACATTTTTTAATTTTGCAGAATTATGCAACATGATGTAAACTTTCAGAGAGTGCACGTGCCTAACGTTTTGCTCTAGAAATTCTTAATTGGGGAAACTGCATACATCCCCCAACGTTCGGTTTCTGCAGCCAGAGGTTCAGCCCACATGTTCCTGGGCGGGTGACTCTGCACCACTGAGCTATTTTAAATGATTTCCCCTGCATCTTAGGTTGTTTCGAATTGAAAAAGTTTTTATTTGAAAATGAATAGCTGCTCCTTGTAGCCCTCCCAGAGATGCTGGCAGCTTCCCCCAGACTCCTCTCCTCTGGTAGCTCAGATGGCCTTTTGACTAATGAGGTGACCTTAAGAGAAGTGCTCACCTGAATGTTCCTCGTGGCTGGCCACGGTGGTGACAAGTGTGAATTGCATACAGAGCAAATGGTCTCCAGCAGTCCTGCTGATGTCACTGCCTTGCGAGAGAGCCTGTCCTGCCAGGCTCAGGACCCAGATAATTTATATTACGGTATATTAACGGGATCCGGGCTAAGTGTTAACTGCCCATTATCACTTGTCACCGCAGTTAATAGTTACCAACTACTGATGATTTTAGGCAGAGGTATTTTACTGTCCTTTGTAAGGGGAAAATAGGTTTAGGATTAATGAATTTAAACGCTGTATCTTTGAGGCAAATTCCTACCCGTCTGCAGAAAGAGCCTGTGGCATATTTGACACACTGATAATTGTGCTCTGGAAGATTATTTATCACATGACAGATTTAAAATAAAAACAAACACACAAGACTAAAGAAGGCCCAATCGTTCCTCTGTAAGCAGAGACCTTCTCAGGGGTCCAGGGGTTTCTGGGCTTCAGAGTCTCTAAGTGTGGCCAATAATTTCATGCCCCCTGGAGCTTATCAGAGTGACAGAATCTTGGACTCAGCCAGGTCTCAGGCTTGGGGGTGGCTGCTCTGGGGGCCTCCCTAGGGGACCTATTGCCCTGCTTGATGTGGCCAGTAGGAGCCCCTAAATTTCTCAAATGTATGGGGCATTTCATGCTGTAAATACTTTTACTCTAAGGACATTCAGAGGTTCCCTTTGGAAGGGAAGAGGTGAAAGTCCAGACCAGAGGCCTGGGGAACAAAAGTGGGCAGCCCGGGGCTCCCCCCGTGTCTCTCCCCAGGTCCTGGCATTCCACCAGGCCCAAAGGCATATAGAACTCTCCCATGGAAGCCTCACCGAGAGCCACTTTCTTGGATTGCCTGGAGCCCAGGGGTCTAGGCCTCGTCTCGCCACGGCTCTCACTTCCGCCTCCTCATGGCTGGTGTGGAATGCTCAGGTCCATGACCTGGCCAGCCTCCGCCAGCATCTCCACCCCACCTGCTCAGGCTCCTGGCACCCTGAGGAACGTGGCTCTTCCTTTACCCTGGGACTGAGCAGGCGTGGAGCCCAGACCTGACTGCGGGACACTCATCGGCAGTTGTAGCACCTTCAATGTTGCCTGCAAACTGAGCAATCAGCTTAACTATGGTGCATTTCATTTCATATCATAATGTCTTGTAGGCATAAGAGCTCATCAGGATGAAAGTTCCAGAGTGGACGTCCTTTCTGGGTCTGTGTTCTTACTCTGTCATGTTATAAGAATTGCCATGGCCACTGCGTTTTAGAACATCACCAGCAGTGTCCCCAAGTGTGATTGGTCATCTACAATACTGTTTGGGCCGTGCGAACCACACGTTTCCCCAAACTCCCTGTGAGCTGCAGACCCCAGGGTGGCGTTCTGTCCCAGGAGCTTTCTATCTCCCTGGGATTAGAAATACAAGCTGTTGCCATATGCGATTAATTTTTCATATGTAGCCCATGATTGAGAAGTGCAGCTGTGTGGGGGACAGAGTATGTTTCAAGTTACGTGTTTTTTTTTTTTAATTTTTGCATCAACATGATATTTAGGTGGAACAAAGCCAGATGTGCTCCGTGACAATTTGCTCATCCTCCTCCTCACACTTTTCTCATACTTGTGCTTCCATGGAAGACAGAGACGAATAACCACCTCTGTGTGGACAAGGTGTGAGAACTGAATTTTAAACACTTCTCTTTATGACTGCAGTCAACACTTAAATATGGAGCAATCACGGGGTGATGGCACAGGAAATGTGCTTTTTAGAAATAGAGCTGTTGCATTTCTTTGGCAGGTGCAACATTTAAAGATTCATATTTTTGACCCCTTAAGCTTTACAGATTTTTGTGAACAAATAAAATAATTGTTATCCAACAGTCACATTCTGGGTATATATCATCACCTAAATATTACTGTGTTGTCTTCTAAACTAAGTGACTCTCAGGTCTGTTAGTATTTTTTAACTTGTGACAGCTTTGCAATTTTAGTGTCTGTTGTTGTTGGCGAAAAAAAGAATTAATGCTTCTCGAAAAAACTTTTAAAGTACAGAAAAGTATGGGGGAGAAAAGGCACATGACCCAAATGGTACCTGGCAAAGGCCTTCAAGCAAAGGGCTGTATTTGGGGTTGACTTGATTAGGGTTTTAAGTTCTCCAGAGTGCCTCATGGCAGCACAGTTTCTAATCACTCATCTCAAGATATTTGTAACTTTATTCTAGAAGTTTCCTATTTGATTGATGAAGTGCCCAGCATTTGCTGAGAATGCCTTTATCCGTATATTTTTAAAAGTTACCAAAAGGCCTGCACTTAAGCTCGATGTGAGGGCTGATACCATGTCTCACTGTGTAAAGAAGCTGCCTTTGTTTAGGCCCCCGTGTTTGGGGCTGAGGGATGGGACAAATAGGGTAGAGGACCTGAGACCAACCCACTGGAGGCAGGGCAGGGGCCACTGCTGGTCAGATTGAGGTCGACAGTGCAGGGTGTCTGGGCCTTGGAGAGGACCCCATGCACGGACATCCTTGCCAAACAGGGTCACGGCCTCAGTCAACTAAGAGGTCACCTGTGGCTGTCAGCTGCACACGCAGCCTTCTCAGATACAGAATCGCTGCTTTTTTGCATGCTTTTTGGTATCCAATAAGTTTGGAAGAAGTTGTGGCTGGTCAAAGATGTTGGTTTCTGTCGTAAGGCTATCTGGAGAAGCAATTTAGATGAAAAGGATTCCTTTAAAAATGTTTTACTCTTTGTAATCACCCAACCAAAGTCTTTTCAATCAATTTTTGGCTTTTACTAAATTCAAGAAGTTCATATCCTGACAAAAAGAACCAAGTTCAAGAGAAAACTGTGTCCATGGGGAGGGCTGGCCTGGAGATATGTGATAGGCAGCTGTGTGTGCAATAGCAGTAGGACTGGGACCATAGGTGATGTGCGCTCAGAAACATCTGGGAGTTCTCCACGTCCCCTCTGGCCCTCTGGAGGTGCTCACCTGAACTCAGGAGCATGAGTCGTCAGGGAGGTTAGGAACAAAGAGAGGGGCCTTAAGGACAAAACTCAAAACTTTTCTGGTTTCAGGGACAGGGATATGGCCCCATCTTGGATCTTTAGCATGGGGCAGAAGCCAGCAATGCCAGCCCCTCAGCAGGTGGAGCAGGGACGATCCCTATCACAAGGATGGCCGTCCCTATTCAGAGACCCTGCCAGCTGATCCACAGCCACAAGGCTGGGGGCCGGGGGGCAGCGTGGGAGCATCGCTGTGCCTTGTTGGCCCATGGCTTGAGACCACATGTAGGTGACAGTGTCAGGATTTGTAAGAGAGGACGGATTTAGGAGAGCAGGCACCGTGACACAACAGAACAGAGATGGCAGTTTGAGAGTGGGACTCGGGGGCAGGCTACAGGAAGTGGGCTTGTATGACCCAAAGAACAGAGAGCTGGAAGGCAGACTTGAGAAGCAGTGGGCCAGCCTGGAGGGCTGTCTGGGCATGTGGAAGGGGGATGTTTTTCATGATTTACTAAGAAAAGTGTCTTCAAACCCACGAAAGATATATATCTTGTCTAAAACGAATGTGTAGCAAAACCATGTCTCTTAACAGTAACCTGTGCATGTGGCCCTTCTCGGCCCTCCTCTCCTCCCTCCCTCCGTCCTTCTCCCCTTCCCCGACTGTTGAGTCCAAGCTCGGCAGCTCAGCTCATGGCGGTGTTAAGAACTTGTGCCACGCACTCATAGCTTCTTCAGACCTTCTAGTCCACTTCTCTGTGGTTCCTGAGCTTAGTTTTCTCAAAAGGAAAGATCAGTTCTCACAGGCAGGAACTAGCTCCACATTTACCCTCTACAGTGTCACTGAGGAATCCCGTTAAGTGAAAGAGCTTTAGTCACTTGTAAAATCCTCGCGGGGTTCCAGTCTCCCGCCTAGCACTTCAGTCAATAGCATGTTATTTCCTTCTGCAACCTTGGCCTGGGGTTTGCAGGGTTTCAATTGTTAATGAAACATTGGGTTGGCACCATCCATTTCTCCATCTCTGTTTCACTTGCCAGCTGAGTACCTGGCAGCTCTGGGGGGATCTCTGTCTGTCTGGAGGGATAGTTTAAGGTAAACCTAACTAACCTGTTTTGTTTTTTTTTTAAATTCCACCCCTAAACTGAGTTACTCTGCTTTCTCTCCTCTGTACCTTTCAGTACCTGGAGTGCCTACAGACCAGAAAGTTCCATCATCTGCATCATTCTGGGCAGACCAGAATGTTCCATCTCCCGAATATCAGCCAGTCCGGGATGTCCTCGGACAATTTCTTCCTCACAACCCACTCATTACAATATTGCAGCTGCTTGAGGTACTTCTTGGAGAATGGTTTTGGGAATTAAATGTGTTAGCAGCCTGGAGCTAGTTCTGAAACCTCTGTTTTCTGATCTGGGAGAGGGAGAGGTTCTGATACCTCTAACCTCCCTGCCGGTCTCAAATGTGGATTCTCCAGTTCAATTACGTCCCTGTCAGCAAAGAGCAAATGTTTTCCTTCAAACACACACTCTAGAAGTTCAATTTTGCACAAGTTCTCTGCTTCAATCAGTCTCGACTCATAGTTAGTGATTGTTCTGTTAAGATTTGATTTACTCTTAATTTCTACTTTTTTATGAACATAAATTTGATAAACTGTAATGAAAGGTAACGCCTTTTGTTATTAATAGTTCACCAAGCTAAGCTCTCCTCTGCTCTGCTTAGCAAAGAAATATGTTTGTTTTTCTTGGTGGTTATTGCTGTAAATCGAGCTGGTGATTTGAAACAAAGCAGGTGAATTAACGATTGGGTCACTGAAGAGTGTGTGGAATTGTGAGTGGAGGAGAGAGAGGAAGAAACCTTTACATGGCTCGGTGTTGGGCCAGGATCCTCACGGTTGCCAGGGACCGAGTCCTCAGTTGTAGCTCCTGGTTCCAAAGCAGGAGGTCAGTAGGATCGGTCGAGGGATGGGCTGGATCAGGGATTTTACCTGCGCTGTTGGAAATCTGTCTCGTCTGTCTTCTTCATCTCCGGGTCCCTTTTCTTCTATGTTGCCTTCCCTTCATCTGCAGACAGGTTCTCCTCATTTAATAGAAAACGTGGCTGCCTGCACCCTGGTCAGAGCACGATAGTCTCTAGGAAAGGGGAGTTAGGGCTTTACAGATTTGGCTGGCCTGGCTGGCATGTCATGGCTGCTGAGGGCCAGTTCTGTGGCTGACAGATGTAGTGCCCTGATGCCTGGGCCTGGTCAGGGGTCATCCCTGTAGGTGGGGGACAAAGGGTCAGCCCCACCAGCACTCCATGGAATGAAGAGTTCTGCTGTCAGAAGAGGTGGGGGGAAAACTTTCTGGGTAAACAACACTCCAGATATGGTGGATGAGGGAGGAACAGCCTTATCTCAAGTTGCAGAGACACGGGCAATATAGATTTCAACTCCACTTGCTTCGTAAGTTAAGGGGAAGCATTTCATGATCCTGGATTCACATGTCTTGCCATCTGTATCTTGTGACTTGGATTAACTTTAGCACCTTTATTTTCCCCAGTTCTGAAGATAGCTGCCCTCCATCCACTCCACCTCGGCTGACGGCTCTGGTCCGTTATCCTCTCACGTGGTCTAGGTGATAAACAAGACGCTAGGTTTCAGTAACTCCTGAGAAGATCAGGTTTTCTTTCTCTCACAAAATCTTGGGACATGAAATTGTTACATCTGCAATATAGATTGAACGTAATCCCATGTTAACCCAGTGAGGAAATTTCCTTATCAGGTTGAGCTCATATTAAGTCAATAGCAAATCGCAGAATTCTTTAGCAACTTCTGCAAATCCTACTGGTTATGGGGTGTTTCCAGAGCCTCTTCCATCTGGGGCCCACACCAGTGCACGTGGATGCCCGTATAAACACACACGCACCTGTACTCTAGGGGCCCACACCTGTACGCGTGGATGCCCGTATAAACACACACTCACCTGTACTCTAGGGGCCCACACCAGTGCACATGGATGGGTGTATAAACACACAAGCACCTGTACCCCATACACAGGTGTGCACAGATCCCGTATAAACACACATGCACCTGTCCCCCATACACAGGTGGACCTCAGAATAGGCCTGATGATGTTTACATCTTCCTAATACTTCTTGTTTTCCAATCTGCAATGCTGTGATTTTTTTCCCCTCCTTTTATACAGAAGACTTAGGCTTGGCTTCCTCTGCCCGTGAGCTGGATTAATAGTTAATGATGGCTTGGGAGGAGGAACAAAGTCTGTGGGTGTGATCAGAGATTAGTCTTTTAAAACACAGCTAAACATTTTGTCCTCGGTTTAGCTTTCTCAGCTTCCCGCTGGACCTCCTGTGGAGACCACGTGCTGGCGTTCAGATCCGACTCCCGGCCCCGGGCAGCAGAGCCTAGACTCCTGTAGGCTGGGTGGGCACCGCTGGGGCCTGGGATGGGCAGCCTCCCTGACCGGCTGGTGGCTAGGGGAGGCCCCTGCTTCTCAGGGGCCATGCTTCCCTCTCCTCCGTGAGCAGGGAGGCATGGACCGGCCTGCTGCAGGAAGCCATCAGGGGGAGAAGCCAGGAAAACACCTCCATTGTGTCATCACTGTCATGGGGGCAGCTCTGAGCAGGCATCAGCAGTTAGCTGGGCCAGATGGCAGAGAAACATGAAACTTCCAGGGACAAGAAGTCTGTTCTCTTCCTGGCAGGACATCCTGGCAGAAACAGCATGCTATGAGCCTGGAACCTACCACCTAAAGGGATTGGAGCAGGGCTCGGCGTGAATGTGGCCGTGGAGGTGCTCATGGAAGCTGGGGCAGGGAGGCTGTACCTCACTTCCTCCACTGTAGGCCACGGGAGACATGGGCTCTGCAAAGGACACGGCATCTTCCAGGCGGCAGAGTCTACGTGGGCAGAGGGGCCGCCCATCTACTCTCTGTGAAGTCCACACACAGTGCAGAGATGTCTCATGTCCATGAGATCGTGGTGGGGAGGAACACTGGGTGCTCCAGGCAGGGCTGTGACTTCTTTGCTTACAGGCAAGAGAAACCATGGGAGAAAAAGGGCATTTACTGGCAGGACGTGGGACTGGAGAGAGGGACTGGGACTGGCAGAAACCACACCCCCAGAGCTCTAGGACAGGAAGTCCTAGGGGCTGTCCTGCAGGAAACCTGGACTGTGTGAAGACACCACTGTTGTCAGCAAACAAGCCCATCGCCTCTGTTTTCAGATTCCCAGGACAAAGGGTTTGACTTTGTCTGGTAGGACGGAGACAGCACCTCTCAGGAGTCTGGGTGCCACTGGACAGGCAGGGCAGCAGGCAGCAGCAGAGCCCGAGTCCCCCGACGGGTTCACAGGAGGGATGTCCTCAGATCTGCAGTTGCTGAGTCCTCACAGAAACAAAGCCACTCCACCAGCTCCTCACAATTCCAGCCCTCACTTGCAGAAAGAGCCTAGTACTGGCCCTGTGCGGTGGCTGCCCGGCTGTCCAGGCGACGTCCCTCTGCTGTGTGTGCTTCACCACTGCTGCCTTTGTCACAGAAAGAAGCCCTAGGGCAGAGGCAGGCCCACATGGGCCCTGGGGCCCAGTGACCGTCCGGTGAGGCCCCCTGGGTGCAGCCCTGCACGCGGTTCCCCTCCAGCCCTGCCTGCTTTCACCACCTTTACCAAGTTCACTGCTCCTAGGCGCTGTGTAGCTGGGGATGAATTTTTGCCTTTCTTGGTTTCCCCCTCTATCAAATGAATGGTTTTAAAGGGGAGAGGCAGGCACTGTGTGTCTCTCTCACTCTCCCCTGTGCCTCTCTGGCACCGTGAGTAGAAGGATGGATGGAAGGAAGTTGGAACCTTCAGGGTCATCACGCAGTCCAGTCCCCCTGGAGAAGAATTGCAAACCTTGTTTCTGGGCAAAATCAGTTATCATCCAACCCCACCCAGTGCTTTGGCAAGAGGGCAATTAGGCAACACGTCTTCCTGGGATAGAGACTAGAGTAACAGGCGTAATCCATCAAATGTCACTACTGCATCTAAAATACATATGAGGGGACTTTGTGCGTGCCAGCAGATTATGAAACAGGACAGACCTTAAATCACTGGCCTCTATTTGAACTTACACATATTTTTAATTTTAAAAGTGTTTCAGCCAGTAACTCTCATAAGTGAAGTTATAACAGTTTGACAAAATCGAAGAGTCACTGAGCTGGACAAATATTTTCCTAATGGTTTTGCTTTTTTCATTCCTTTAAATATCAAGTAATAATATTTTTAATGTTTTTGTAAACATGAGATGTTTTAATGCTTGAAAAATTGTGTCTCATAAATAAGCTTTATTATCTGTCAAAAAGGATGAAAATATAACTTTACATTTCTGTTTTAAAGTAATTTTAGTGCCTATTAGCTATAAAGTAACAGTTATATATAATTTAGAGTATGTAGTCACTCGAAACAACTTGACATTTTCACACAAACACAGAACCATAATCATAGTCTTGGGATTTCACTGGAAGTATGCACCACTACAGGATATTAAAATAACTTATGGCGCACTGTAATTCTTGTTTTGTATTTGGCCAAGTAGTTGTGAAGCGGGCTATAACGTAGTAAAATAAAAACCTAGGCTCCAACTCCAGCCGCGCTGTGTTCTTAAAGTTACAGTCATCTTTTCAAATGAAGTGTGATTAACCTGGTTGACATTTCTTGGGGTCATCTTTGACTTTTTCTTTCTTCATAATATTTTCTGTGTCGGTGACAAATTCTATTTATTTTAGCTTATTATTTGAGACAGGGTAATTGCTTCTCTACAGCAAAAATACTGGTTATGTGTGGTTGCAATTCTGCTCTTAATTGACAAAGAGCAAATGACTTGTTGCTTTTAAGAGGATGTGGAAGAAATTTTTGCTTTGGCTAAAACAAACAAACAAACAGAAGCCGACCTTGTGGTGGCTTTGTCTGTTTTAATTTGAGTGCATAAACGAGACCCACTCGTCAACTCGCAAATGGAAATGTACGTATGGGGCCTTCACATCCCAGAAACGGAGCATTAGATCACATTCTGCTGGTTTCAAGGACAGAGAAATCGGATTCCACCTGGTTTCAAGTACGTCTTGAATACTGTAAAGCAGACGTAAAGACAATATTTAACCTACTTAAGAGAAAAACCATTTACCGCGTCATTTATACAGCTGACACATGATTATGCCTCATTAAAGAGTGCCTGACATTTTCTTCTTTCTGGCAACACATCTCACCGTATGCCCTTGAATAGAATGAAAAGGCATTTCTTTAAAATACCCCTTAATTGTACTTTTGCATTGATCTTGATTGGCCTTTTGCCTGTTGGTAAGGTCTCATGGTATCATTGGGAGTAGCAACACAGTAAGCGAAAATTCAGCCACAATAACTAGCTCTATAGATTTCAATATTATTCCTGAAAGGCCGAGAAAAAAAAATAATTTTTGCCTGGTTAAAGATGGGCACCATTTATAATCTACATATTGCAATTAAAACCACTCAAGGATTTGACTTCTGTTAATTTTAATTGAAGTGGTACGCGGGTAGGGATTAGGTGAGTGCGCAGATGTGCACAGAAATTAATATGAACCCGGAGAAATGTCTTTTCTCCATAAAAGGACTGACCAAATGTTCACAGATGGAATCTGAGAGGACCCTTATTGAATAAACCAGGAGGGCTCACTTGGGTCATTTCTGTAGCAATTTCACGTACTTTATGTTGGAAAAGGCATGCCCCTTTCTTTTTCTTTACAAATGATTCTCATACCTGATTAGTTAATGTCTTTAATTTGCATTAGCACACCTAAATTAAAGCAAAAACAAATTAGTCCAATAAACATACTTTATAGAGGATGGGTTAAGGAGGTCGACAATTTTCAGCTAACAGATATTAATTAGGAATTTTAACCATGGAAGTCTCTGGCATCAGCTGACATGTTAAGAACAAAAGTAAAACAGAAAAGAAAAGAAGGGGACACAGTTTGAGATTTGTAAGATCTTTCAAATGTAGGATTTGTGAAGAATTTGGAACAGTGAGGTAGAAAACTCCAGCAAATATTTACCTGAGGTCCTCTTAGTGTTTCCAGAAACTACAGTGACTATCTCACGACAGGTGCGCACTAAACTGTTTTGAATCAATAAACAGGTGTATTTATATATTAAATTTTAAATGTTAACACGGATTTTTCAATACCTTTAAATAAATAATAAAGGATATGCAAGTTCAAAAGCATGCCACCTTAAATTTCCATAATTCATCATCTGTTACAGCACAATATCTCGTTCTCTGCAGAATGTCACATCAAAAGAAACAAAAACTAAAAATTAAAATAAAGTCCCACGGTAGCCAACATGAAATGATTTTAATTCTTAAAATGGATCTGATACAATTTTGAAGATAGGGAAATGCAATACGAAATAAAAGCCTAACAGAACTTATTCCTACGAGCTTTCTCTGGGGAGATGCATTTGATATCTCCTCATCCCTGCTTCTTGTAATTCATTTTAGAGCAGGTGTGGAAATGACTGCAGAGCGGAGCCCTGTGTTGGGCTGAGCTGCCCTGGCCAGCACTGGAGGCAGGATGCCGGGCTGTGAGGGTGGAGACCTTGAGCTCGGCCCTTCCCTCTGCCATGCTCCCCTCTGCCTTTGACACTTAAGATTCCGTTCAACCCACAAGTAGGTAGCCCCACCTTAAAGAGATAATCCGTAACATGCCCATCTGTTTATGAAAGTGTTTATTTCTGAAGTTTTTAACGCATTTAAAACCCCAACTCTTGGGTGTGTTGGTGAGAATAATGAGACTCCTTGCAGGCCTGAGAAAGGGCGGAAGGCCATGGTTACATTTCTGTCACTTAAGACTCTGAAATAAACTTTCTGACTTTCTGACCAATGCTCCGGCTTTTGGACTAATTAACTTATCCATTAAAGATCACATTTTCTCATTCCCAAATAGAGGTAGTTCTAATAAACCCAGAGATCCTTGGCACAATTAGGAAGCATTTCAAATATCTCTTTTATGAATTTCACAGGTCTCCCAAATTCTCGACTTGAAATATCATTAACTTAGATGTGACGCTGGAGTCTGAATTGGTAGGTTTGACATTGGCAGAGAGGATGAGTTGAATTCTAGAGGGATTTATAAAAGTTAGAAAAATCCAAAAACCACTCATCATTTCTACCTATATATTTTACTAATTGGCTGAATGTTTTAATTTGATTTCCCCCCTGAAATTCTATCGCATAAAAATGATCCGACGGAGACTCCCTTGACTTTATCACCATCTGCCAGGACTTGTAACAGGGAAGGGGACAAACGAGATTCTTCTGGGCCAATGAGTGAATTCCAGTTCTGGGTCAGGTACTACGGGAGAATTATGGAAACTCAGGCCACTAGTGTACCCAGCTCAACTCTCCCTAAAGGGCTGTGGTCCTTGGCACTTTCACCTGGTTGGTGAAGTCAGATTGAGTTGTTCCTAACCCTGGAGTTGCAGCAGTGTCCCTTTCTGTAGAGAATAACATCAGATGGTGGGTGAGAGTAATACTAAGGAAAATAGCGTTTGCAACATTTAGTCATTGTAGAATTGGTAACTTATGGGTAGCTCCCCCCCTCTATTCAACGTGACAAGTCATTATGGCCTCAGGAGATACCAGAGATACGTAATCAGGGCCCAGCTACCCCGGTCGTACTACCCTTATCGTAATATACCCTCATCGTCTCTAGTTTTTACCCAAGTTCTTTAAGGAAAGTGATATTATTTTATTTCTTGATTAGAATATTGAAGAACAGAAAGAGTCCCCATTATGTAAATAATTTATTCTGCTCTTTATTGTCTCTGGTCTAAAAATCTGGGCTAAGTGATTATTCTGAGATTTATACCAGCTTCAACTAGACTTGTCAATTTTCTTTCTTCAGAAAAGAGGAGAATCATGTAAGAACACACCATTGTACCCTCTCCATGATTGTTAGAAACCCACAGTTATAGTATTTCTCCAGGGCAGTGTAACAGTTAAGACAGAGCGCAGTGGTTGTGCAGCAATAACAAACACCCCCCAAATCTCAGTTTTAAGCTGGGGTGTCTTTCTTGCTCATGCCCCATGCCCCTGTGAGGCTGGCCAGGACTTGGCCGACCAAGCGGGTCCTGGCTAGGACACTCTAGGTCCCATGACCCAAGGGGAACAGGCTGAAGTGAGGACCACTCACTCCTACAGCTTCTGGGAGTGGCCCATCATTTCCGCCAACATCTCATTGGCCCAAACAAGTCATGTGACTTGTGACTGAAAAGAGGAAGAGAAATGCAGTCCTACTGTGTGCCTAGGAGGAGGGAGAACAAGACTATTTGGGAATAGCCACCGTGTCTGTAATAGGCAAGAAAGTTCTTACCCCAGCTCCTGGAAGAGTGACCTCCACCCTCACCAAGCTCCTGCTATCTCCCTTCAATCTTTGCTCTGTTGCACACTGAGTTTGATGTTATCAGTTGCTTTAGATATTTTGAAATTATGCTGTGTAGAGTATCACACACTAATAGGTAGAATGATAATTAAATACAACCAGTCATTCATTCTCCAGACAACTCTTCCTGCCAGCCTGTTTCTGTACACGGCGGTCTTCTACTGTCTGTGGTTTTGTCTCAGTATTACCTTCTATGCTGTTTTGGTTCCCTAGGCTGGGCAGGATGGAGGGTCTTCTGGGAATGTAGTTACTGACATAGGGAGGCAAAGAGGAGAGATGTCCATGGTGGGCCTGGCACCTGTGTTGCTAAAGAGCCTTGGGAAGCATTTGGAACCTGTGAGGACGCAGGGCCAAGATGGGCAAATGTGTGTTTGGCAAGCAATGTCGCCTCAGACCTGTAGCAGTCTGTGCAGTTTGACCCCTTTCACAGGGCAGTGTTTTGGAGGAGAAAGCAAAATGGAGACGCCAGTGGGGGTTCTTCTTTCCTTTATAGCATTCTTCCAGTAACAGCCTCGCACCATTTTGTATAATATACTCTGGATTACAAAACACTCTGTGTATTTTTTTCTTTCCCTCTCTTCATTGACTTCTTAGGACAGGTGGGGAGTGTCTCCAGGGCAGACACGTCATCCTTTGCTGGGCTGTGCACTGTGGACACGTGGCTGGCACACAGCACACACACGTTGAGTGGAGCGCTCTGCTTGCTCCTGAGTGTGTCCTGTTCTTACACTCCAGATGTGCTGTGCTTTCCTTTGTCACACCAGCCACAAATGGCGGAGAAGGCCATGGCACAGCTTACAAGGGTGGTGCAGCAGAGTCCCGGCTAAGCAGGCTCCTGGCTGCCCCATGGAGACGTGCAGGATTTCTTGGGGGAAATGCTGCTGCTTCTGCACA
>CAUYQV010174940.1:0-25346 GCA_963574575.1 Galagoides demidoff | reverse complement strand
TAAAATCAGAGTTCAGCAATTTGGTTACATTGCTCATTTGGTTTGCTTTCAAATGAGCATGGGTTGGCTGTTTCAAAGAAGAGGAAATTTACAACTAGAAATCTGTCTAACACCAAATTTGGCTGGATGAGTACAATATACCAAGATGCACATCCTATGCCAGGATGTAGGTGATTTCAGATCAACTGGGCAATGCCTTCCAACCCTGCACAGAAGACACCCACCATCCATTACAAGAAAATGAACATTACCACACCCCAGGAGCCAGTTACACATCACTGATTATAACTCATTCTTCTTCTGTAGAGGTAGCCACCATATCAAAAGCTTATAATGTATAGTGTTTATCAATAATACTGTGCAGGTATTCCTACACATACATTCCATACATTCCCAGTATGTAGTTGTCTATATGTGAACTTTATAATCATGGAATTATAGTAATATGTTCTTTTATGGTGACTTTCTTTTTATTCAATGTTACCTTTGTGAAATTGGTTCCTCTTGATACACATCAATTTTCTTTCAGGCTCAGTGCCTATAGCTCAGCAGCTAGGGTGCCAACCTGGGCAGTTTCAAATTCAGCCCCGGCCTGCCAACAACAATGACAACAACAACAAAAAACAGTCTAGTGTTATGGTGGGCACCTGTAGTCCCAGCTACGTGGGAGGCTGAGGCAAGAGAATCTCTTAAGCCCAAGAGTTTGAGGTTGCTGTGAGCTGTGACACCACAGCATTCTACCCAGGGTGATGTAGTGAGACTCTGTCTCAAAAAAAAAAAAAAATTGTTCTTTGATATTCACTGCTACATAGGATTCTGGTATATGAGGATATACATCTTTTTATCGATGAACAACTGTTATATATGTATATATATTATATCTTATTCATGTATATAAATTATGTAAATGTGTTATATATTTTTGTTCATAATAAAAAATGCTATTATGTATACCCCTGTCTCCTATTGCACACGTGCAAACTTTCCTCCATACCTGATCATGGAATTGGTAGCTCACAGGACATGCTTGTGGTGCAACATTGCCAAACTCATTTCTAAAGTGGTTATACCAATTTCCATACTTAACATCAGTGGAAGAGAATTCCTGTCTCTCTAGATCCTCAGTAACACTTGATATTGTCTGAAAATTGAGTTTGAAATAATAGGTTTTAATCTGCATTTCTCTGACTAGTAATGAAATTGACCATCATGCCATTTGTCATGTGACATTGATCCTATAAAATTGCTTTTATTTCATTTGCTCATTTTTCTATAGTGTTGTTTCTCTTCTTTATTGATTAGTATGAATTTGTGTATTCTGGATAATATTTTCACCCAATTCATGCTGTATTTTAATGAACAGAAATTTTTAATTGTAGAATAACCAATATTCCTTTTTATGGATTATGCTTTTGTGTCTAAATAATCCATCTCTATGCTGACATCACAATGATTCTTTCCTATATTAATTTGAAAATATGTGATAGTCTATGTTAAAGTCTGTAGTCTTTAATGTATCTGAAATTAATTTTTATATATTATGTGATATAGGAGCCAAATTTATTTTCCAAATAGATAGCCAATTGTCTCTATAGTATTAAAAATGCATACTTTTTCTTTTACTCTGCCAAATAATCATAAATTTCATATACTCATGGGTCCACTTCTGATCTCTCTATTCTATTTAAGAACAGAATCTGATCTTTCTATTCTATTTTCTACCCCTGTGCCAATAACTACCTGTGGTGTAGAGCAAATCAAAGGGAAGAAGAGGGTAGTATTTTCATGGGAGCAATAGAAAGAACGACAGCTAATCTAAAAGGGACACTGGAGGCAAAAAGACAGGAAAATATGCCCAGGTATGATTTTCTTCCTAGTTTTATTGTTTGGGAATTGTAGTACTTCTTGAACCTGTAGTGTGAGGTCTTTGTCAGCTTTGGAAAATTCTCAGCCATTCTCCAAATACTGCTCCTGCCAGGTTTTCTCTTACAAACTTCTGTTGGTCATCTTCATTCTATCTGAGATGTCTCTTATCTCCTTTCTAGGCATTGTCCATGCCCATCCTTTTCCATTTCATATTTAAGTAGAGTTATTTTATTCTGATCTATCTTCCAGTTTGGTCATTCACACATCTGCTATGTCTATTCTGATGTTAAATTCATCCAATGAGTTCTCAACTTTAATATTGGATTTGCCCATTTTAGAAATTTCATTTGGTGCTTTCATTTGTCAGTTATTTTAAAGCCTCTTTCCGATAATTCTAATAACTGGACATCCCTATGTAGTCTGCTTGCATTATATTTTTTTCTCTTATTACTTGTTAAGGTTTTGTCTTTTTATATACCCGATTATTTTTGATAGCACACCCAATATTTTGTAGGACAAATTTCAGAACCAATGTGGTACTCTGGATGATGATATTATCCCCCAGAGAGGATTTTATTTTGTATTTAATTTTGTAGACAGTTCAGGTAAGGGCATTCAATCAGGATTAAGCTAATTCACACAGTAGTTCTGTGAGAACTTGTCTAGTTCAGGTTTACTCTTACTCCTAGTATGTAGTCCTTTTGGGTTCTAACCAAAAGCTTAAGGCGTTTATCAGAACACACCTTCTCCACGGGCCTGGATCCCTGACTTTTATCCCTTCAGCACTCTGAGACTGCCAGAAGCTCTGGTCAGCCTTGGATCTCTCAGCCATTGCTTTCGATTTCAGGATCTGTTGGTATCTCAAGATGGAAAGCAATCCTCAAATGCTAAGGTCACTTCTCTTGTGGCTTCTCTTGTAATTCAGGTCCTTGCCCTGAAAATTTCACTGCTTACATACATCTATGCATCTTTAAACACTTACTTTTTATACGTTGTCCAGGTTTTCTGTGAGGGTTGGCCTGAGACACCCTGGTCAGTCATTACTGAAAGCAAAACTCTGGTATTTAGATTATTTTGTCTTATTAAGGAGGTCTTTTTTTTTTCTTTCCTTTTTGTTTTTGTATTACATGAGTAGACATGTTTATTAAAACTCTTCAAATTGTACTGTTAGAATTGTTATATTTCACGGCATATGAATTTTGCCTTGACTGACAAAATATAGAACTACTACACTCCTCTTAAAATGTTTTAAAATAAACCAATACCAGATGAAGGGCATATTTTGAAAACTAGTTTTCAAATGGAGTTGGTATATGGAAATGTGGTTTATTTTATTAAATTGGTTTTCATATCTAGCAATATCATCAAACTCCCTTGGTAATTCTAGTCATTTGTTTATAAATTAATTAGGATTTTCTAAACTAATCCAGCACATCTATGAATGATAGCTTTATTTCTTCCTTTCTAAAGCTTATATATGTTTAATTTATCTTTCTGGTCTTACATGTTGATTTGGAATTATAATACAATTGAATAGCAGTGGTGATCAAGGCAACCTTATCTTGTTCACAATTTTAAAGAAAATGTTTTCAGGTAGATGCATTATGCTCCCTGATTCAAAATACATTACAAAGCTATAGTAATCAAAACAGCCTGGCACTGGCCTAAAAACAGTCACATTGACCAGTGCCATAGGATAGAGAGCCCAGAAATAAATACACATATTTATGGTCAATAAATTTTCAACAACATTGCCAAGGACACACAATGGGCAAAGAAAAGTCTCTTCAATAAGTAGTGTTGGGGAAAATGGCTACCCATGCTTTAGAAGAATGAAACTGAATTCTTATACACAAATCAACTCAAAATGGATTAAAGATTTCAATATAAGACCTGAAACTGTAAAACTACTTGAAGAAAACAGGAAATGAAGCTGTATAACCTTGGTCTAGGCAATGATCTTTTGAATATGATCCTGATAGATAACAAAAGCAAAAATAGGCAAGAGAGATGGTATCAAGCTAAAAATCTTCACACAGCATAGGAAACATTTAACAAAGTGAACAGACCACCCAGAGAGAGAGAAAATGTTTACAAATCACACATCTGATGAGGAGCTAACATCAAAATATATAAGGAACTCAAACTACTTGATAGCATGAAAACAAGTAATTCAATTATAAAATGAGTAAAGGAACTAAATAGACCTTTCTCAAAAGGATACATATAAATGGCAAACAAATCTATGAAAAACTGTTCAGTGTCACTAATCATTAGGAAAATGTAGATCAAAACCACAATAAGATATTACCTCATACCTATTAGAATATCTATTACCAAAAAGAGAAATATAAATGTTGGTGAGAATATGGAGAAAATGGAAGCCTTGTACACTGTTCATGGGAATTATTAGCACAGCTATATGGAAAATGGTAAGGGGGTTCCTCAAAGAACTGAAAATAGAACTACTATATGATCCAACAAACTTACTTCTAGATATACGTCCAAATGGATTGAAATCAGTGTGTCAGAGAGATCTCTCCACTGCCATGTTCACTGAAGCATTTTTCACAATAGTCAAGATATGAAATCGGTCTAAGTGCCCATCCACAAATACATGGTACATATATACAGTGAAATATTATTCGGCTATAAAGAAAGGAAGTTCTATCAATTACAACAACATGAATAAACTGAAAGGATGTTATACTAAGTGAAATAAGCCAAGCACAAAAAGAAAAATACTATATGATCTCATTTATATGTGGGGATCTAAAAAACTTGATCTCATATAAAGTAAAAAGATGAGATGGGGGAGGATGGGGAAAAGGGGAGCTTGACCAGAGGATACAAAGTTTGACTGTATCCAATAGCAATTATTATTTATTTCATATTAGCTAAGTGTAAATTTCAAAGGTGTCATCACAAAACATGATTGATTCAATCATCCCACATTTGTATACATCTATCAAAATGTCAGATTGTACCCTGTAAATGTATACAGTTGTGATTGCCAATTTAAAATAATATTAATAATAAAAGATAATACTTTCTAATATTTTCCATCAACTCTGATGTTTGTGGAAAGTAATTTGTATGATGCCCTTTATCAAGATACAGAAATCGTGTCACAGTCCTAATTAGCTGAAACTGGATATGCAGAACCCAAATTGGCTCAGGTATGTGGGAGACTCAGGGAGCAACACCTTTGTCAACATGTGACTGTTCTCAAAATTCCAGGGCAATGTTCATTTTCTTGGTGGAAAAAGCAAGTTGCAGGAAGTTCCCACCTTACCATTAGAGAGGAGGCCTATATTCCAGATACCTTATTATGACCAATTTTTGTCTCTTGGGCCCCAAAGCAACATGAGTATATATAGGTTTCTTTTTCCCAACCCTTTTTTGAATCTGCTAACATTTTACGTAAGAAAGTTCTTTCTAAAGTCTATTCTCTATTCTGATCTCCTTCTGGTAAAAGAGAACAACTAATCACCATCTTTCATACAAAAGGCCTTTTTCTTGTATTTGAAAAATGTTAAGTTCTCTCCCTAGCCTTACTTTCAGCATACTAGATAAAGTCACCCTCTTTTGTTTTTCTTCATGACTGATATTCATTAGTGTCCCCTGAAAAGATCCAAAGTTCATCATAACTGCAGCTCCATCTCAGCATCCTGCCTTGGGCAATACCATCCCAACCAATGTCAAGTGCCAGGAGAAGGCTGCATTGTAGCTTCTGGCTCCTTGGTGTTTCAGACACTCTGATTTCTCTGCCTTTTTAACCACAGTTTTCCATTGCCAAATCATTCTTTGCTTGCGGTTCGCTTTGACCTCTGGATAAGTTTCTGATGTGGTCGGACGGATGTCCTCTGAGAACAGCAGGACCTTTACACCTGTCTGCACTTCCTCTGCTCATGTCCTGGTCACTTAACATTTCAGTCCTCACAAGTTCCAGGATGTCAGCAAGCAGTCTTGAGCGATCCCCCACCACCGGCAGATGGAATAGAGATGTCTTACACTGACTCTTCTAAGCCACTAACAAACATGTTAAGTAGTACCACGTCAGGGGCCAACTCTTTCAGAACTCAGAACACTCCCACACTCCCACGGAGCACCCTCCACCTAAATCAGGGGCTTCTCAACCCTAGATGCATACTACAGTGTTTTTAAAAAGGCCAATTCTTGGACCTTGATCCAGAAGAATCTGATTTGGGGATAGGATGGGGCAGCACAGGAGATTTGATGTCAGCCAGGTTCAAGACCAGGGATCGTTACCCTTAGGACACATATGGTGCTACAGGCCAGTACCTTTTAGCATAGTAGTTCCCAAACTTTGCTGTGCACAAAACACCTGGGAATCTTCTTAAAATTCATACTTTGATTCAGTAGGTCTTAGACGAGGACTGAGATTCACGTTTCTAACAAGCTTCCATTGGATGCTGACACCTCGGACAGCATTCTGAGCAGCTGGAGAGCCCAGACCAACGCTGAGTGCTCTGATCACTGCTGAACAGCCTGTTCTAAACTACATGAAGCTTGAACATGCTCGATCAAGTCTCTTTTAAGCCTAGCCTTGACACTTTGAAATTATTTCTGTAATATTCTCAGCCTTTGCCCAGGTCTATGAGTTCACTCACCATTGCTGGGTTTTTTGATGCACATATTTATATGGTGTGGTTTCCAGGGTTTGTCACAGAAAGCCTGTGATGCTGGGTTTCTAACCACTATCTTGCATCATCTGCCAGTAGCTACTGGTGTCTCTCTGTCCTGTGATGTGGATTTTGGCCATGAAACCTTCCTCTTTGAGATTTTCTGGGTACTCTGGAGGGAAATGTATCTCAACCAGTATCAGTGGCCTTGTACGCACACACCACTTACACACACCTGAATATGAGCATTTTACATGCAGATACTTGCCTCACCTGACGTCTGCTTCCCCTAGGATTTTATAGTTTCAGGACAATGAAAAGTAGCTGTTCTTCTCTTCACAAGCAGATTAGGACCCCAGGTATGAAGGGACACTGTACAAGACCTTCCACCTGTGCTCTGCCTATTTTGAACTCTGTCAGAGATACTGCTCTATACACCTTGGTCCCCCCACCCTGGTGTTGAAGCCATTCTCCTGCACAATGCCACTGACATCTGGTTTCAGGGATGTGCAGTTGGAGTTGCAGTTAGCATACTTGGGCGTGTGTTGGCATTTCTGTAAACAGGGTTATGAGAGCATCCTTGAGGAACCCAAAAATCTTTAAAGAAAGCAGGAATCACAGCTCAGTCACTTAGCAGTTATGTGATCTTGACAAGTTATTTGCTCAGCACTTTATTTTCTTTATCTGGAAAAATGGTGCTAACTATACCTACCCTGTAGGGAGACTGTAAAACTTAAATGACATGTACATGAAATACTTGTACAGTGCCTGGTACCAAACACAGACTCAATCAAGGTTAGTATCCTACATCAGAAGTCTCAGTGAGTTCTAGCTTGAGTATTTCAAGTCTTATTTTGATTTTCTACAAATTATGCTAGGGACCTAAGGTAGGGGAAACGTATATAACCTTTACATTATATATATAACCATGTATATACATGTATATAACCAACATGTATATACATCATACATGTATGTAACCTTTATATCCCTGAAGCCAGATGACAGTGACACTGTGGATTATGTCTCCTCTATTTTTCCAGCTCTGAACCACACTCCCTCTGGACTTCCCCACTCACTTCCCACCACCCCACTCAACTAAAAAAGTAAGATGGAGAAATTTTCATCACAGAAACAAACAAAAAGGCCTCTTAGTCATTCAATTCATGGTAACCCAAGTCAGGCATTAAATGTAGGCATATACTCTCCGGCAGATGTCACTCCCTTTTGTGGTTTTCTTTTTCTTTCTAAGCCTGAAGAGTTGGCTACTCCAAGGAGTTGAGGAGAGTTGGAAGGTGGAAGAGGAGACTGGACTTTGTTTCCTTCCCAGGGAAACAATAAGAGAGGCCAGACTGTGGCAGGGAAAGGCAGATTGCACACATGAAAGACAGCAGTTCTGTGCCTCTGCTCAGTTTGGGAAGACTCTAGATGAGTCCACAGTGGGTAGTGAAATCCACAGCCAAACCTTGGCCTGCTTGAGTTTCTCGCTATTGGCTAATCAAGCACATCAGTTACCAGGCAAAAAAAAAAAAAAACAAAAAAAAACTCCAACCCTTCTGTCCCAGCCCCTGACAAAGACTCTTAGGCATTTGCCTAAGACCTGTGGTGGGTAGTAGCAGTGCTCTCCAGATCACCGGTAGCCCACTGTAGTTACCTAGTACACTACCATGTTTACTTTTTCTCAAGTTCATACACAGTGAGAGAAGAAAGGAGGCAAACCACTTTTCAAGTTATTTTTTGGTAAAATGATACATCCAGTTATTTTTATAAACATGATCTTTAATGAGATCCATAAAAACACACCCTTCAACAGAAAGCAAGCCCATGATTAGAACTTCTTCCAGGTTCCTTTTGCTGTTCTTGGCCCCATAAACTTGTAAAGTTGGAAAGTGTAGTCGGAACTTAATTGCTGATCAAGGTAAATGTCAACCGTGCTGAGATAGGACTGAAATTTTCCAATGTACATGTGCATTTTGTCCCTGCGTATTTTCTAAACCAAATTTCAGGATTCTTAGTTTGACAAAAATAAATTTTTATTTGTGAGAAGACTTAAAAGATTTTTTAAAAAGAAAACATATTATCTCCTTAATGGACTGACCCTCCACTCTCCACCCTCAAGAAAAAAATGCATGAATATTGTCATTTGGACCATCCTAGAAAACAGGAGACATTAAAATATCCTAACCCCAGGAAACTGGTACTCCAATGACACATTGGATACTCTGTAAATACACTGTTACTGTTGGGGGGACAAGGATTTCCAGTCTTTCTGGCCCCTCAAAATTATCATCAGGCTGAGTAACTCTAGAGGAGATGGCCTAGAACTTGACTGCTTATATGGTTTGAGAGAAGGCAATCTCTTTTCTCAAGTCTCTTTAATTGAGACATAAGACAACTGTATTCCCAAGAACAATGAGAAAACAATGCTGATTTCTATTTAGTCTGGACCAGTGGTTCTCAACCTTCCTAATGCCACCGCCCTTTAACACAGTTCCTGTGGGTCATGACCCCCTGGTTGAGAACTGCTGGTCTAGACAGAGATTTAACCCTATGTTTTCAATTTCTAGGACATTCTCTGGTACATAAAAGGTCCTAAATAATCCCATTATTGTTGAACAAATGGTTAAAATATACATTGCTATTTCCTGACCAATATAATTAAAATGCTTTTGCCCCAAAGACAATAATTTCCACTTTTTTCCAGAACTATAGGTGATTTGTAGCTTATTATACCTAAAGAAGTAGAATTTGAGTATTTGGAGAGGAAAAGAGTGGGAGGAAAACAAAAAAAAGAAGATGCTAGAGACAAAAACAAATTATCACATAGGAAGCCAAAGGGGACTGGAGCGTGGCAGAGCAGGAGTAAAGTTCAGAGCACACCTAGGTCAAGATAGGAATCACAGCAGCACAGTGGAGTCCTGTACAGACCATAGAACACAGCAAACATCCTTAGGCAGATGAATCCATGACTTGTTAGAGGGCCCAACCAGGCCCTCACTATGTGTCTTTGAACACTCTGGCCCCATTTAAGAGGCCAAAGACCCACAGTGGGGAGAAGGGATTGCTAAGGACATCTCATAAACCCCGCTGTGTCTTATATATTTTCTAGTTAAAAAATAGTACAAAAAAAAAGTCTAAGTTTTGAGTTTTCAGGTTACATAGATTTCAGATCCACTGTATCTAGAGTTCATCCACTGGGTCCATATTAGTTTGTATTCCTTGAACGCACATGAGCTGTCTAGAGGGATATGATTCATGGCATCCTGAATGAGAAGACACCAGCAGAGCTTTCAATATATGCTACTGATGTTGCTAAAGATGACGCTCCACATCCAAACACTTGATTGTTGGCAGGGGCTGCTGTGGGGGCCAGGTCAGCCTGTGAGACCATCCATGTGTATCCCTTTCCTGGCCATGGCCACAGCCCTGCAGTCAGGACAGCAAACCAAAAGAGGCAGACAAGATGCAGCTTCATCTGAGTTTGTACAGAGAATGCTGCAGGCTCAGACCAGGTGCAGAGCCAGACCTAACTACAGAGGACCTGACAGATTAGGAGATAGGGTTAATAGAACTCTGGTGGTTAAACATGGGAAAGGATAAGTTTAGGCCTGATAAAGGGCAAGGGGAACATTTCAAAGTCTAGTGTCAGAAGAGGAGAGATGTGGGGAGTCCCCAGCAAAAGAAATAGGGAAGGAGAAAACTAAGAACCAGACCAAGGGGACTTCAAGGGAAAATACATTCTATAATGTTAGGGAATTTTGAAATATTCACACCTGAGGGTTTTCACTTTTAAGAAGTCATTCAGCTAGATTGTCCTGTGGGCTTATAGGTCCACTAAAGTTTTACGTCCTAAAGTTAGTATAAATAAATATACAAAATTTCAGTAAATCACCCCTTAAAAAAATTATTATTGATAAAGAAATGGATGTTAAATTCCTATAGAGCAGGAGCCTCGGCACCTTCTTAGCACATAGCAGGCGCTGCAAATCTGGCCGTGGAAGATAAGTGGAAGAGAGCTACAAGGTCCCTGTGAGAATGTGTTCACCGTAATTAGATTGTAAAGCACAAAACACTCACTGAACAGTTGCTCGTTATACCCCTACTGTCTATAAAGATCAATCAATTATCGAAACATCTGATTTTATACAAACCCATCACAACCTTTTCTTAAAAGTCTGTATTTCTAAGACTGTAGGAAGAAAATGCTCCCTAAACAGTACACATGTGCCCACCATGGACTGTTTCCGTATAAGACAGCAGGTCTTGAGTCTGATGCAAACCCCTCCTTCAAACAGCCTGCCTCTGACTTCTCCATCTCCAAAGGCAGAGGGCTCTACAACCCATGCCTGGAGCTAGGCAGCATCAGGTGTGTTATACCTGGAGTTTATATTTGAATCAAGCAATCTGTGTTTCCTGAGAAAGGGTGAACTGCGTGGCTGCTTTGACATCAGGAAGGAACTTGACAGAATGGGGACCAGGACCCTGACATCACACAACTCCAGAGGCACCATCTGCCTTGGGGGTGGGGAGATGTTTACAAAGAAATATGCCACATGCCCCTGCCTGGAACCATGGCCTGAGACTGGATGCCCTGGACTGTATGTCAGGTGCTGGAGTTTCCGGAATGAAAATTACTAAGTCAGCAGGAAGGGATGGCGGCACAGACTAAGGGACTGCTACTCTGGCCGCGTGCAGCCGGCACTGAGCGCCACTGGCGGCGACTTCGCAGCCCCAGCCATTTGTGGCCCACCTCGGCGGCAGATGGCCCACTTCACTTCCCAGCCAGACCTGGAGCCCCAGCACTACGGGCAAACTTAGAAAATGAATCTTTTCTAGTCGGTGACCAGTGCCTTGGACAACTCATCAGCTAAAGATCCACTGCAGTAATATTTGGTGAAGATGCTAGCTAACTTCAGTGGAGTCTTCAGATGCACTGTTGGCTTGCGAGACAAGGACGGCAAAGACAGACTTTTTGATACTCCACTGTGTGAGCAAGGAATTGTATTTGTAATTGGTAACTGATGCTACAGCCATCGCAGAAATCCAGTTTACAGGTGACATTTTCCCTGCGTTTGATCAGATTGTTAATTAAGCCGCCAACTATCACTACACTCTGGGGACCTTTTTAACTGTGGAAGCCTCACCACCTGGTCCCCATGGGACTGTGTTGACCACGGAGCTCTCCATCATTCTCAGAGCCCTGAAGCGTTTTTTGCCCATTGCCGGGGAATCAAGGAACCCAGAAGCCCTTTCCAGGCCCAGGTACTTCTTTTGTCATGCAGAGAGCATAAAAATCCTTGTATATTTTTTTGAACCTAAAATACCTTATAAAGCAGCAGTGGAACAGGTCCCAGTAGAACCGTAAGACACTGTCCCTGTATGACACTGAAGTCATCAGAAAGGGAGTGATGTCACCCTAGTTGCCTGGAGCACTCAGGTTCATGGGATCTGGGAGGTGGCTTCCATGCCAAAAGAAAATCTCCGAATGTCTTGTGAAGTCATTGACCTGAGGACCATACCACCCGGGGATGTGGGGACCGTAAGTCTGTGATCAAAACAGGACGTCTGCTCATGGTCCCGAGGCCCCCTTGACCGGCAGCTGTGCCTGGGAGATCAGCGCCACAGTTCAGGAGGATACTTCTTGAACCTAGAGGCTCCTACATCAAGAGTATGTGAATATGACACACCATTTCCTCACATTTTTGAGACATTCTACATCCCTGACAAGTGGAAGTGCTATGACGCCCTTCAAAAAATAATCAACTATTGACCACGTAGACAAGCTGGAAGATTGTGGCTAGATATGAAAATGTTTTTCTGAAATTTTTTTATGTATCCTCAGATTTATCTCTTCTCGAAAATAGTTTTTAATGAAATGAACTATGATGGATATTGGTTGAAAAGTTATGAATTAGTTATTGTATTGTAACACACATGAATTGGTGATTTTCACTGAGTGTTTCATATTAACTTTTTAAAACATTCCCCATGGTAGTCTCATAAAGTCTGTTTAATTTCACGTCTATAAATACCGATTTGGGGTAATATCAATAAAGCAAAATCAGATTATCTTCTAAAAAAAAAAAAAGGAAGGAAGAAAATTTCTAAGTCTTCTGAGCTCCAAAATTTCAAATCAAAAATTTTTTTAATTCAAATAACTTTATTGACATATAACGTACATATCATAGAATGTACTTATTTTAAAACTATGAAAATAACAGAAGCCAGTAATTATGGGAAAATGTCATCAAAATATGGAAATAGCAAAATTTTTTAAGTTAAAATTTCTGATGCCTAGGTAGCACCTGTGGTTCAAGGCATAGAGCGCTGGCCCCATATGCTGGGATTGGCAGGTTCAAACCTGGCCCTGGCTATAAACTGCAAAAAAAAAAGAAAAAAAATTCTGATGCATGACTTCAGAGTGGTCTGAAGACAATAAAATAACTAAACAAGCAAACCTTTATTCTTCATTGCTACAGAGGACCATGCAATAAAGACTAGAAATACAGAAGAATAGATTCCTGCCTTGGGAACATAACCAATTAAATGACTTTTTTTTGAGACAGAGTCTCAAGCTGTTGCCCCAGGTAGAATGCCATGGCATCACAGCTCACAGCAACCTCAAACTCTTGGGCTTAAGCGATTCTCTTGCCTCAGCCTCCCAAGTGCTGGTAATATAGGTGCCTGCCACAAGGCCCAGCTGTTTATTTTTTTTTTTTTTTTTGGTTGTAGTTGTCATTGTTGTTTGACAGGTCCCAGCCAGGTTCAAACCCATCATCTCCAGTGTACACGGCTGGTGCCCCAGCCACTGAGCTACAGGCACTGAGCCTTAAATGAATATTTTTAAAAATAGGTTCTAATATGTTTTTTCTACAGATAAAAAGTGTAGCCTTTGAAGTCTAAAACACCTAGCCCCACCACTTCCTAGCTAGAAGCTCTATATTCTCATCTGAAAAATGGAAAAAGAAACAAAAACTACAACAGAGGCCCTTAACACAAGTAAAGCCCTTAACCAGCATATATTATGGTAAGTAAGCATTCAACAGCTGCTACATACTATTAGTAGGTACATAAGTTCCAAAATGCTTTTTAAAAAACTAGGTCAGATATATTGAAATGAATTGTTGAATGAATTTTTAGGGCCTTGATCTTCTGGAATTATTTAAATAAAAGATGTGTTCTACATTAACCATTTGTCCGATAAATATTTATTAATACTGTGAGCCAGAAGCTAGAAAATCTTAGCGGTTCAAGATGAAAGAAAAATGTTTATTGCCTTGAGAATTTCACAATTGTCTAGTAACAGTGAACCTGAGGCAGAAAAATGATCAAACATTGGTCAAAATCTAGGCTCCCATCGTATTCTATGACTACACACTGCTCTCTGCCATACAGAGCATTCACAAAATGGTCAGAAGACAAAGATAATGCCAATAGCAAGATAGACACTTTATCTTCAGGATCCTCCAGGTAATTTGACTCTTGTTGGTATTTATTCATAATACCTGATAGAGTTCTTCTCACACTCCCTGAATGGTCCTATTTTTACTTCCTGGAGGCTCTCTGCCCCACCCCAATCTTATCCACCTCTATATTTTACCTTTCAGGCCCCCAAAAGATCATATTGAATCAATCACTTATTCCTATATATTCTATAGATTTCTGCCCATTAAATCCCTGGGACCATGAATTCCTTTTAACAGTAAATAAAACTCAAGAAATAAGTCTAAACCAGGGGTCCTCAGACTCTTTAACAGGGAGCCAGTTTACTCTCCCTCAGACTGTTGGAGGGCTGGATTGCAGGCCCTGGGATGAGTCATCTGCTAAGCAGGACAGGCAGTGGCTGCAAAAACACACTACAGGCCAAATAAATGTCCTAGCCAGGCCACAGGTGGCCCGTGGGCCGTAGTTTGAGGATGCCTGGTAAACCATCATAAAGTATAGGAAGAACAAATTCATCCTATCTGCCTCATTTTGCAATTGATACACAATTAATATATATTTTAAATTTAGAAGGGCATAAATAATAAGTCATTAGTTATCAGAAAATTCAAAGAGTTGACTTGTGTGGTTCAAGATCTTCTGTTTTCCTGGAAGTGGTATCCCTTATTTTCATAACACTTTCTTCCAGATAATAAGGTTTGGTTTTATGGTATGATAATCAACTCATCATTCCTGATGAGATAGATTTGTCCCAAGGGCTTTCATAATGAATATACAGATTCAGAGAAGCCTGGAGCCTGCCATTGCTTGGTTTCCAGTTGCTTGGTTGTAAGATATTTCTTATCATAAGGTTTGCAGACCAGAATAGATACAAGGGAGAAAGTAACTTAGTCTGTTGAAGACCTACAAATCACTAATTTCTGTTTCTATAGGGATTCCTAGAACAAGTCACGTTGAGCATCATGCTGAAGTTAAGAAACCGGGGTCCAACTCCAGGGTCTGCTCCTACTATCTTGCAGGTACTGATGAAGGAACTACATCTTGGGATCTGCAACTCTAACACTCACCTGATCATGTGCATGATGTGGAGACCAGTCAGCGCTTTGGTGGAAAACATCAGCCCAATCTCCAGATGAAGAATTGCACCAGCACCAGAACCCAGCAAGAAAGAGGAACTGAATACTGTTGGGAAACTGAGTCCACAAAAGCCAAAGGAAGGGGATAGTCAGACAAGTGTGTGTTTCATAGCACGTGGTTGATGCTTACCAATGAGGCCTTAAAGTTAAATTTCACTTAGGAGTAAAAAAAGTTGTTACACCACACACAAAAAAAGAAGATCATCTAAGTAGAAGATACATTATCCCCTGACCTAATCTTATCACTAAGTACTAATTATGTTTCGACTCTTGGGATGATCTCCATGAAGGGCCCAGGTGGATTTCCCTGATGCCAAACTGTTAGGCAGCTTTCAAAGCCAGTAGGCTGCTGCCTCTCCTTTCTTCTTGATAAAGATAACATTGTCCAAAGATACTAAAGCCATCAGTCATTTCAGTGGAAAAGACTCTTCTCTAAAACAAAACAGATGTTTGAAGTACTTAAATACTTTAAAATACTAATAATTATTTCACCAAAATCTATTCTTCGACATGAATGCAGTCTCAAAATACCACAGTCTGGAGTATCCCACAGGCCAATGGGCAAATGGCTCAGTGCTATTTCAGGTCATTCAGTATTAATGGTAGGAAAATCAAGATGCAAGGTACATACATCCCAACACTGCCCCCAGTAGAAACCTTCAGCTTAGAAGACTGCTGCATTGGGACCTGTCCCAGCTATGTGTTAGTTTCCTCAGTTACATTCCAGCAAGCTCCAAGTTTCCTGCTTTGTGGTCATCCACTTTGATTGTCCTTCCCACAGGTCAGTTCAGCATGTGCCAAACTGAATTTATCATCATCTTACCCTCAAAGCCAGTTTCCATTTCAGGAAAAGGTTTGGCCCATCCTCCAGTCCTTCACCTCTAATATTTTCTGGCTCTCTTTGCCTACTTTCCCATCCTCATTCAAGGTACTCCTTCTCCCTCACCTTGACTATTCCACAAGCCTAAATTGTTTAGCCTCTTCTGGTCTCCGCAACATCCATTCATTGTATGCATGGTGGCCTGGTTAATCTTTCTGGGGCAGTGTTTTGTCATGCCACATTCCTGTTCAGATTTTTTTTGATGGCTTTCCATTCATTACCAGTGAATAAAGTCTATATTCCTTACTTTAAAAATCTAGATCGTTCTGTTCCAACTGTGATCCAATATATCCTCCCAATCTTATTTTCACTGGGACACTGGGAGCCTAGTCTTTTGCCATGATCCTTGTCTTTCTTTTTTTTTTTTTTTTTTTAGATAAAGTCATTGTCTGTCTGTCTCTCTCTCTCTCTCTCTCTTTCTCCCCCAGCCCAGGCTAGAGTGTAGTAGCACAATTATAGCTCATTGCAGCCTCCAACTCATGGGCTCAAGTGATCCTCCTGTCTCAGCCTCCCAAATAGCTGGAACTATAACTATAGACATGCCCCACCACATCTGGCTAATTTTTTTTTCCCAGTAGAGATAGGGTCTTCTATGTTGCCCAGGCTGGTCTCAAACTCCTAGACTTAAGTAATCCTCCCCCTTCAGCCCCCTGAAGTGCTGGGATTATAGGCACGAGTCACAGCACCCAGAGACCTGACAATTCTTTAGATTCTCTCTCATGTCTATCATTTCTTCCACAAAACCCAGAGGTAATCTTATACTCTGCCATAGTATATGTATATATCAGAAGCAAAAGTGGTTCATTTGCTTTTAGCTATAGAACTTATGATCCAAAAGCCTTGTGAAAAAAGAAATGCCAAGAAAATGTTGGGACTTTTTTTTTAGTGTTGTTTATTCATTGGTGGTCATGAAGCTTCTTGGAGATGCCCCTGTTACCAACCCTTTCCTCACAGACAAGTGGGTTCTCATTAGGTGCACCATCTATCTGTAACTGCTTACACCAGATTCTCCAGCTTAAACCAGCTACTACCTGGGCCTTCACCTAGGCCCTAGGTCCTACAGCAATGCCAAAATGACCCATGGGTGATACTGACCTCTACAGACCAGGCCAAGACATCCATCCCTGTCCCATTGGAATCCATGACCATTGAGCTCAATTCAGAATACTAATCAAATCTGGGAAGGTCATGCTCCAGGGTCAACCTAGAGCTTCTGCTCTGTCACACTCATCCATGTGCCCAGAAGAACGCCCTTCTGTCTCCGGACTTCACAGCCTCCACCTCATCACAGCCACCTGACAGATTGTACATTGTCAACAAATGCTGGTTTTATTGAATTGACTTGACTTTGTGGAAGGTGATATAAAGCAAATAGAACAAGATGGGGCATTTCTATTAATTCCTTAACTTCCAATACTGAATATTTTTATTGAAATTTTAAATCAAAAGCAGGCATGTGTATAACTGTAGAATCTCTGATAACATTGCATCCTTCAAGCCACCTAGTTCTCCCTAACTTTTATGAACATAAATCAGAATCGATGGTATTCAAAAAGGGCTTTGGAAGGGTCTAATCTTATCTCATGACCATATTAAACCAGCATTTATTAAAAAGATGTCACTTTATGGGCCATTTCAACCTCAGTCCTGCTTGTAGGAGGATGTAAGAATGAGTTTATGATTAAAACCCTTTTGGAAAGCATGAACAAATGATAACCAGTTGTGATACTTTTCCACATTTTTACAATATTTAAAAATATGTTCAGATATCCGAAACTGATCCCACAGTTTGATTTATTCACAAGTCCCCTGAAGTGCTTAATAAGTACAATATGGTACAATGAAAATCATGCTTATTACTGCTATTGGGTTGGTAATTCTCCAAGATGAAATCATACTTTTCAGGTTATAAATATACATTTTATTGTTGATTTTATGCTGCATTTTGAAATACTGCTTCTCTGCTTTCATATTTTCAGGGCCTTACAAGGGCATCATAAATCAGCCCCAAACTGGAGGAATGCTAATTGATATCAGGTGATTTCAAAACAAAGGCTAGGTTAAACTTGCTGTGTGTTTCGTGAAATTCTAATTCTTACAGAATGTTTTCAAAATCAAGACATGCAATGAATTCATCTTCCAAGATTAATTTGATAAATGAAGCTAACTTAAATAAATGGATATGTAGTAACTATTTTAAATATCTAAAAGGGTGCTTGCAAATGTGTGTACAGCCCAGCTCACCCAAATGTAGAAGACAGCAGGACATACAGGATGCATTGGCAGAGCATTCAGTGCTTTCTTAAGGTAACGAGGACAATTCTATTGCCTATGATTTCATCTATATAATTTTCCAACCTTCCTCTGCCCCTTTCTCTGATTTTCTGATCTTACAATCTATGTCATAACTGAGTTATACAGCACTCCAGGCATAAACTAGCAAGTGTTACTAGGAAGAGTGAGCTTATCATTTCTCGAAGCTTGTTAGAGCAAAAACAACAATGCACTTCAGAGTTTGTTTTGTTTTGTTTTGGCTAATGGGAAATAGCCAATGAGCCAGCATAAACATTGGTCCACTGGTTTACAACCTTCCCTGGGTAACTAAGTCAAGATAGAAAATACTCTCTCAAAAAATTACTATAGTAGCATTTTACAAGATATGTTATTATATATAAGAAGATAAAAAATGTAATAGCTAGGGATTTTGTGTCTCTGTGCATGTATTTTCAAGTCAATAAGCTCAAATGTTTCTACATAGAAAGAGAGTAAGTTTCAAAACTGACTAAAATTAAAAATACTGTACAAATGACTGTCTTGTCTACATAATGTGTAGACTAAGGGAAAAACTGTGACACGAGGTGACATGTAATTAGTGAGTTTGAAACACAGGTACTGGAACATCCTTGAGAAAAATCCTATGCTCAAATTATATAACACTAGTACTAAAGATCTTGGGGATCAATCACATTGATCAATCAACTCCCTCATTTTAAAAATGTAGAAACCAAAGCCTAGAAAATTAAAAGACTAGCTTAAAGTTATAAGCCATTTAGTAGCAAAGTCAGGACAAGAAATGTTTACTGCTCCTTGGAAAAACTTTTGTTCTTTATCCACATGATGAGGACAAGGACAATGAGGGTGTCATCTGCCATCTGCCTCCCACTGAAAGAACAAAGCCAAGGACCTACACAGGAAACCATCTCACCCTGGTCAGCTCACTTGTCACCTGGGACACTTGCTGATTGCACAGCTCTTCAGTTTGACCAACTTCACCAAAAGTTCCACTGAAGAGAACAGGGACATCTACTCTCTTTGCCTTCAACAGCTTATGGAGAGAGAGAAGCCAATATCCTAAAAAGATATTGTAAGTCATGGATTATAAAGATTTTTCTCAATAGCGTCTCCCAGGTGACTTCCTTGTGGATTTACACTAACATCGTCACAGCATCACGCAGCAAATATAAGAACCCCACTCTCCCCCTGCCTCTCCTCTCCTCCTATCTCCCAAGGTTTCATCCAAGAGGGAGCAAAGGGTCAGAAAGGTACATGTGTGGCTCCATCTCATGGACACTGAGTTCAGGGTGTGCATGAGTCAGTCTGTGTGTGAGGGTGTGTGTGTACACATCCCTGCTTTTGCACAGTGCTGGGTGCTCACCTGACACCAGTGATCCTGGTCTCTAATACATTACTTTTCTAGGCACATGTTCTTTGATCACTAAGAGGACAAAAGTTAAGTTCTGTAAAAGTTACAACAGAAGGAAGAGTGGATTCTCATCTTTGATGCTCCTTTGGGGAGAAAGGGGTCCATTCTGAACGTCCAAAAGACAGAGAAAGAAAAGCAAGTAGTTAAAACCCACTGTGAACTGGGCCTGCAGACCTTTCTCCTTAATGCACTCTTTGACTTTGAAAAAGGTATTATCCTCCTGCTGTAAATTAGGAAAATGATGGTTTGACAAGCTAAAGAACTTTCCTGTCCAATCACCCAGGTCCATCTGACTCTTAATTCCATTCTCTTGGTGCTGTTTTTACCTTATAGTTAAGGAAATCAAGTTCCAAAGAGATGAAGTCAAGTCTCAGGTCACTGGGCCATCTAGAGGCAGAGATGAGACCAGAACCATGGACTCTTGTCCAGAGCTTTCTCTACAACTTTTAGAGAATACCACAACTTGCAAATTCCGAATTCATGATCAAACAAAACAAAACAAACAGGTTAGTACAGGACCATTTGAAACTTCAAAGCAGCAAGATAAAACAAACCATCACCACATAAGGTAGCTAGCATAGCTGTGTATGTGTGTATTGACGTATCTGCATATACCATCTGCATCATATATCCATGTCAACTATGGATGTGGCGGGGGGCAATTTAAACATTAGTGAATTGTGCTTCTATTTACACTTCCATTACCAAATGCTAATTGCTTGGCAGAGAAAAGGCTTACTTTTTTATCCTTAGGAAAATTTCTCCCTGCACTATATTAGTTCATAAGAGGGCACAGGGCAGCTAGCATTTTGGAATGAACTGAAGACAGCTGAAATTCAAATATCCTTGTGCAAAGCAAACAATTTCCATAGTCAAAAACCAAATCTCTAAGTGGATTATATGTCAACCCTAAAAAACAAACATCTTAGGTACATTACTGGATATTTCACTTTTAAGAGAATTATTTTAATGTCAAATGTCACTAATAATTTTGCAATCATTTTTACTCTTACAACCTTATTTTATCTTATGTACTTATTTACTTATTAGTTTTGTATTAAAATGTGCCAACTTCTCAGGCAAACATGAAATGAGAAGACAGAAACCTCAGAAAAGAATTGGCATCCTCGATGTATTCCAGCTTTAGCCATTTCTCACTCACGTGATACCCTCATAATGGAAAAGTAATGGAAGACTAATGGAAGTCTTCACAGGGTCTCTCCTCCATGGAGTCATTTAAGAATCCAGTATTTATTTTTTATTTGTTTTTAACTTCAGAATATTATGGGAGTACACACATTTTGGTCACATAATTTGCTTTGGTACAATTTGAGTCAAAGTTCTAAGTGTGCCCTCCCCCCATTTCATTTCCATTAAGTTTTACTTCCATACGTGCACATAAGTGTTGATCAATAGTTTCAATGTAGTATGTGTGGGGTTTGTTTTCACACTCTTGTAATACTTCACTAAAATAGTCTCAAGTTACATCTAGGTTGTTATAAAAGAAATTAGATCACCATTCTTTATGGCTGAGTAGTAATTCATGGCATACATATACCACATTTTATTAATCCATTCATGTACTGATGGGCACTTGGGTTTTTCCACATCTTTGCAATTATAAATTGTGCGGCTATAAACATTCGAGTACAAGTGTCCTTTTCATAAAATGTCTTTTTATCCTTCAGGTAAATACCTAGCAATGGGATTGTTGGATCAAATAGTAGGTCTAGTTCTTTGGGGTATCTTCCTACTACTTTCCATAGAGGTTGTACTAGTTTGCAGTCCCACCAACAGTATGTATGAGTAGGAAGATACTTTCCTTTCTCTGCATCCTTTCTCTCTGCATCCACACCAGCATCTGTTGCTTTGGAGTTTTTTGATAAGAGCCATTCCCACTGGATTTAAGAATGGCTTGTTAACATCTTAAATTTTGATTTGCATTTCCTTGATGATTAGAGATGTTGAGCATTTTGTCATGTGTTTCTTGGCCATTAGTCTATTTCCATTTGATAAGTTTCTGTTCATATCTTTTGCCCAGTTTTTAATGGGGTTATTTCATTTTTTCTCTTGCTGAATTGCTTGAGTTCTTTATAGATTCTGGTTATCAACTTTTATTGAATGCATAGCATGGAAATATTTTCTTCCGTTCTATAGATTGTCTATTTGCTCTAATTATTGTGTCCTTGGTTGTGCAGAAACTTTTTAATTTAATCATGTCCCATTTATTTCTTTTTCTTGTTGCTGTGATTGCCTTAGGGTCTTCTTCATAAATTCTTTGCCTAGACTGGTATCTATAAGAGTGTTTCCACAATTTCTTCTAGAATTCTTATAGTGTCATGCCTTAGTTTAAGTCTGTTACCTATTGTACATGGTGTGTGGTGCAGATACCATTTCAGTCTGACTATCCAGTTATCCCAGCAACATTCATCGAACAGGGATTCTTCACTCTTTTGCACACTTTTGTCTTCTTTGTCAAAGATCCCAAGGCCATATGAAGATGGGTTCATACCTGAGTTCTCTATAAAAGATTTTTTTACCTCTAACAATATAAAAGTCAGTCTGATGTAATGTAAATGTCATTGTTGAAATTTCTGATAAATTTTAGTAATCTGAGGACAACATTATGACATCCTTAAAATTGGGACAGTCCTAGACTGATGGTTACTTTAGTTACAGAAGATCATCTCCCCATGTATTCTAAAGCTAAGTTGTAAGTCTAGGTAGCTCACTCAGTTTTTACACTTTGAGTTTCTATATCTATGATAGGTGTAAAAAATGAGACTATGGTTCAACATATATAAATCCATAAATATAATTCACTACATAAATAGAATCAAAAACAAAGATCATATGATTCTTTCAATTGATGCAGAAAAGGCTTTTGATAATACCCAGCATCCTTTCATGATAGAAATACTCAAGAAAATAGGCTTTGTGGGACATTTCTTAAATTAATAGAGGCCATATAGAGCAAATCCATAGCCAATATCATACTGTACAGAGTAAAACTGAAGGCATTTCCACTCAAATCTGGAACTAGACAAGGATGCCATTGTCACTACTGCTATTTAACATAGTATTGGAAATCTAGCTATCACAATCAGGCACAAGAAGGAGATCAAAGGTATTCAAATGGGGACAGAGGAGGTCAAACTCTCACTCTTTGCAGATGACATGATCATATACCTGGGAAACCCCAGGGACTCAACTACAAAGCTCTTAGAAGTGATCAAGGAATACAGCAGTGTCTCATGATACAAAATCAATACCCACAAATCAGTAGCCCTCGTATATGCCAACAATAGTCAAACCAAGAATAAAATCAAAGACTCTATTCCTTTTACTGTAGTGCCAAAGAAGATGAAATACCTGGGAATATATCTAACAAAAGATGTGAAAGATCTCTATAAGGAGAACTATGAAACTTGAGAAGGGAAATAGCAGAAGATGTCTATAAATGGAAGAACATACTATGCTCATGGCTGGGAAGAATCAACATCGTTAAAATGTCCATATTACCCAAAGCAGTCTATAGCTTTAATGCAATCTCCATCAAGGTACCAATGTCATACTTTTAAAAACTTAAAAAAAAATATTACTTCAATTCATATAGAACCAGAAAAAAAAAAACAAATAACAAGTACAGTTCTTAGAAATAAAAACAAATGTCTACGGCCATACCACCCTGAATGCTCCCGATCTCATCTGATCTCGAAAGAAATAAAAACAAATCTGGACACATCATGGTTGCCAGACTTCATGTTATATTACAAGGCTACAGTGATCAAAACACCATGGTACTGGCACAAAAATAGAGATGTAGATCTATGGAATAGAATAAAGAATTTAGAAATGAACACAGCCACATAATTGTCATTTGATCTTTGACAAGCCTAACAAAGACATGGACTGGGGTAAAGAATCTTTATTTAGCAAGGCTTGACAAACTGGTTATCTAAAAGACTATAGAAGACTGAAACTGGAGCCACACCTCTTGCCATTGACAAAAGTTGATTTTCTCTTGATAAAAGACTTAAATTTAAGACATGAAACAATAAAAATTCTAGAAGAGAATGTGGGGATAATGCTTGAAGATACTGACCTGGGTAAAAAACTTTACGAGGAAGACCCCACCTCACCCCTGGCAATTGCAGCAACACAAAAAATAAATAACTGGGATTTGATCAAGCTAAAAAGCTTTTGCACAACTAAGCAAAGCTTAGCTTATGTGCAAAAAGCTTTTGCACATAAAAAGCAAACAGACAGCCTTCAGAACAGGAGAAGATTTTTGCATATTATGAATCTGACAAAGGCCTGATAACTAGAACCTACAGAGAACCCAAATTAAACAATAAGAAAAATGCAAACAACCCTCTCTATAAGTGGGCAAGAGACTTGAACAGAAACTTCTCTGAAAATGGCAGGCAAATGGCTTACAAACACATGAAAAAATCCTCATCATCTTTAATCATCAGAGAAATGCAAATCAAAACCACTCCAAGATATCACCTAACCCCAATAAGATTATCCCACATCACAAAGTCCCAAAACTGCACATGCTGGCATGGATGTGGAGAGAAGGGAACATTTCCACACTGCTAGTGAGATTGCAAACTAATGCAGCCGTTGTGGAGAGAAGTATGGAGAATCCTCAAAGATTTAAAGCTAAACCTTCCATTTCATCCTGCAATCCCATTACTAGTTATCTACGCAGAAGAGCAAAAATCATTTTACCACAAAGACATTTGTACCAGAATGTTCATTGCACCTCAATTCATATTGCCAAGTTATGGAAGCAACCCAAATTCCCATCAACCCATGAATATATCAACAAACTGTGGTATATGTATACCATGGAATATTATTCAGCCATTAAAAAAGATGGAGACTTTACATCTTTTATGTTTACCTGGATGGAGCTGAAACACATTCTTCTCCGTAAAGATCATAAGACTGGAAAAATAAATATCCAATGTACTCAATACTAATATGAAACCAATATATAATTAATTACATGCTCAGATGAAAAATAAAACACAAATATAGTCTAATATGGGAGCAGGGTGAGGAGAAAGAGGGAAGGGGGAGGATGATTGGCAGGAGGAGGGAGGCATGTGACAGGATCTCATCTATTGTGCACACTGTAAGGGTATATAACACACCCCCTGGGTGAAGGGCTTTTTTACAACTGGAACTTTACCCTGGAAGTGAGAACAATGTAATCTAAAAGAAACTATGAAAGTACTGGGACAAAAAAGAACCCAGAATTTTCCTACCCTAGTGGCTAAACCAGTTGCTGTGGAGTTAAAGTCCTCTACTGGTTCTTTGGATCAAGGTGGCAGACAAGGGAAGAGTGACAGAGCATGGAGATTCACTGGGATTGTTCCAGGGCCATCTATACGTCATAGAGCCCCCCTGTAAAACAAGGAAATACATCCCATATTAGCTACGTCTGAACTGACCGAGATGCATGCTTGATCCCCACTAAGCTGAGTCATTTTCCAGGAATTTGTAGTTGAAAATAAGTCTATAAAGAGAACTATGAAACTCTAAGGAAAGAAATAGCTGAGAATGTCAACAAATGGAAAAACATACCATGCTCATGGCTGGGAAGAATCAACATTGTTAAAATGTCCATACTACCCAAAGCGATATATAATTTTAATGCA